>OU896719.1:9913790-10002790 GCA_918026855.4 Phaedon cochleariae | reverse complement strand
AGTTCAATAGGAAATTTGAGAAATTCTGAATTTCTTCGATACCATAATATGTCGGTATAGATAATATACAGGGTGAGTCAGTTTTTTGTACCAATAGCCGGACAGGATTGATATCATGACCCACGCCTTCAACCAACTGTCGTTATTTCGGACACTGATAAATAGACAGCATACTAGATTAGACAGCGAACGAGCGATAGAGGCGTCTTGCCCACTGAGCTAAGGTCCCCAATTTCTCTGGAATGACTCGAAATTCCTTAATTACCTCTGAATTCCTCTGAATTCCCCGCAATTTCCAGAAATTCCTCGCAATTCCTCGATATTCCCCGAAATTCCTCCATTTCCTCGTTATTTCCCACGAAGTGTACGAGGAATTCCTTTGTGGTTAACCCCTCGATATTGGGTAATAGTGCTAAAATAACAAAGTTATGAAGAGAAGTTACCTACATTGGAACTGGAACGAGAGTACAAAATTTATATACGATTATAATCTAAATGAAGTTTTAGTAAAAATCGTTATTCAAATGTGGGAAAATGTGAATATAAAAGTTACGAACTCATTACAGACCATCAGGCAAACATAAAAGAAAATGACTGGCTGTATGATAAGGTGGAAATGTGAAAATCGTTATAAAATGAAATGAATGAATACAATATCGTGTGATCAGTTTATTCGCACTGACTGTCAATTCACCATGTAGGGAGTATGGCGAATAAAAAATTCACGATTTTGAAGAATTGAAAAAACTATATTAAAAAAGATCGTACTATGAAAAATGACCGAGGAGTGAGAAAGTAGGTAGAACAGGAATCAAAGATGCTGAAATTGGGTAGCATCTATAAAGCAATCTACAAAAACCTGATGTTGATGAATATGAAAAACGTCACTTATACGTCACAGGCATCTAGTGGTGAGGTGGTGAGTAAACTTTCTACTTTCTATGTAACATTGATCGTTTAGATCTGACCACCATTTTTTGTCAAATTATCATTATGTATCATTTGACTGATGATATATCATTAGGAGTTACACAACTAGACCAGGAAAACCGGTTTCCAACTTAGCTTTAGACATACCTAATTGCTGTGTAGACGACTTTGTGATATTTCAGCCTGCTTGAATTTCAAACTACACTTTAGGAAGGATCTACTTTCATCACTCATCATACAGGGTGGAGACTTCAACTGGAGTGAATTTGTTACTGGGGAGGTGGATAAATTCTTCTGAGAATGTGCGAGACACGTCAAGGTTAAAATGAATTTACCTACATTTGGCGAGCAATATGGAGGATATATCAATTCAGGGAAAGCTGGAATCAACCCCAACAAGTTTTCTTCAAATGCAAAGCTATGGCTTGCAGTACGTTTGGGGGTATAATTTGAAGGTTCAATATATTTCCAATATAATTTCATCAAAATTTCCATTTTCAGTTACAGTGATATAGAGCATTCTCACGAGTTTGCAATAACACTTCGTTTTGAACTGTGAATACGGCAAATTACGGAATTCCTTTTTGGGGCTCTATAAAAACACTGAAATTCAATAGCAGATAGCAGTTGTGGCATAAAAAATTGCCATCAATAGTTCAACGCACATTTTGAGCGATTGATACGTCGAAAATAGTAGATTGTTTTATTAGGATCAAAAGTGACACTTTGTTTGACAAGCGAATTTTGCATTTGCGAGGCGGAGCGTCTAGCGAAGCCGAGCGAAAGCAAAATTTGCTATAGTCGAACAAAGTGACTTTTGATCCGAATGAAACATGCTATTTTTTCTGCAACCGAAACAATCAACTGAAATAAACATGTGAAGTAACCACCAATGCCGTGCCATATGTATGCAATGCAACAAATATCGACAAATAATCCATGTGGTGAGAATATTCTACCTGCATTAACAGCAGGTTAGGTTTTCTAGGATGTTCGAATTGTAGTTTCAATATAAATACAACCACAGAGTGACATATTTGTGTATGGACCAGGTGCTCTAATGGCAAATACCGCGCCAGTGCCAGCTATAGAAACAAGACGTGGAAAATGTTAGGTTAGTGAGCATATCAACAATGATAATAGTGATTATTAATTTATTCCTCTCCATACTACACTGTGTTTGACTTGATAATCAAATGAAGCTAAAAAATATCGTTGTTTGAGACAAAAAACTATTGCTTGCCGTGATTATTCAAAAACAAGTTATCCATCCCGAGAATAACGAATGAAATACAGATCACGCGAGTATTTGAATCTTGAAGGCTTCCCTGATCAAAACAAAAATACTCAACTGAGATGCTTATAATTTCAATACTGAACTATAGTGAGGTGTATTCATATCTCCAATATGGGTATTAAATGCCAAATCTGCTGAAATCGGAAACAAATCAGGTATGCGTCTCAACCCAAATAACCAACCATCACGATGTTGTTTATTCTTGATGACGTCCAGTATATCCTTTTCAGTTCCTAGGAGCTAAAGTTCAACTTTAGCTCCTAGGAACTAAAATTGAACTTCAGCTCCTAGGAACTAAATATGTTGCCTAACAACATACCTATTTTTGTGTCAGTAATAGAAACGTCAATTTAAGAGCTAATTTTGGTATCAAAATGGACGACTTTTGTGTCGGTTGCAGAAAAAAAAATTTATCCTGATATAACATCTCAATTTTATGCAACCTTCAAATGGAAGACTAAAATTTGACTAGTACACTGAAAGGAATCCTCTTTCTACCAATTATCCAATGAGGGTTCACAAGTCATAATAATGGTTCCATTTGAAAAATTCATGTTGCGGGCGGTTTCAACTACCTACTTAAGGTAAGTAAATACGTTAAATCGTTGATGTCTGTCGAGAATTTCCAGAAAAAATATTCACCTCTCCGCTAACAAAATTTATTCCAGTTAAAGTGTCCACACTGTATAGGTAGGTATATTATTTCTGCCCTCGAAATCATTCGAAGTTTTTTGACTAGTCTCGATGAGTTATCATGCAAGAATAAAATAGCTGGCGATTCAATTATCCAATGATTTGATCGATGACATTCTGCTGGCATTATTTTTCAATAATGAAAAAATACATGTTCATTGCTGTTTCAATCATACAGAATTAATCTGATGTATGGAACCATCCATATATCTCAGTAACCAGTCGTTAGATCTTTCTCAATTTTATACATTTAATAACTGCATATAATACATATATATTGCACTTGCATTGTGCTGGTTGTTCGTGATTTACCTGGAATTAGTGTATTAGATCCGCTCGAATGACCTTTTTTTGATATTTTTCGTATTTTTTTGAAATCTATTGTCAGTCTTCAAATTATTTTTTTATTATGACAACTTTTTTATTTTTGTTTCACAAACAACAATCTTATAATACATTATATACAAAGTGATATAGATTAATAAACAGAATGAATACATTTTAAGCTGATTCACAACATTCTTCCCCTCAGTAATTGGCTCAACATAAGGTGAGTATTGAGATAGAGACAATTACTCAATTTTGTTCATCCTGTATATCCAGAATGCACAGTCTTGACACAGATCGACGGAGTACGGTTCCGTTAGCTAAGGTCACATCTACAGATAGATAGATAGATAGAAAATTTAATCCATTAAATGAGCTCAATAACATAGCTATTGGACAGGTCGAAGGCTAAAACTAATTAAAATTAAATATAACAAATAATACAATTAACACCAGGTACACAAATTCATCACATGTACACTTTACTACACAAGACTATTTAAAAAAAAGGAAAAGCTAACACACTTCTGAATTCATTTAAAATATTCATATCATATTCATATTCATATCATACAATCCTTATCTTGCCGTCTTTGGCAGGATAGACTTCAGTTACCCGTCCTTTTGGCCATGTGTTCCTTGGTCCATTGGGGTCTACGATAATGACTATATCGTTTACCTTTATTGGTTTGCTTTCTTTGTGCCATTTACTTCTTTTCACTGAAAATGGCATGTATTCTTGCGTCCATCTTCTCCAGAAGTGATCGGTGATTCTTTGGGATGCTCTGCTCCACTTCGCAAGTAGATTCAGGTCTCTTTCTTCAGTCTGGGTGCAAGGTAATGCTGCGTAAGATGGACCAATAAGAGAGTGGTTTGGAGTCAAAGCTTCAGAGTCATTAGGGTCGATAGAAACGTGAGTAAGTGGTCTTGAGTTTATTATATTCTCGGCCTCGGCAAATACTGTTCTGAGGACGTACTCTTGAGGGCATCTAGATGTTAACAGTTCTTTCATAATCTTCTTTATTGACTGAATTAATCTTTCCCAAGCTCCTCCCATATGTGCTGCCAGTGGAGGATTGAATATCCATTTCACATTTCGAACAATGCAAAATTTTGAAATTTCTCCTTGGTTCAGTGCCTCGAGAGCCTCGGATAGTTCTCTTTCTGCAGATTTGAAATTGCTTCCATTATCACTATAAATCTCCTCTGGAAATCCTCGTCTGCAGCCAAATTGTCGAAGAACGTGTATAAAACTGTTTGTGGATAAATCATGGGCAATCTCCAGATGAATGGCTCTTGTCACCATGCAAGTAAATATAACGCCATACCTTTTTTCAGTACTTCTTTTAACAGCAACCTTGATTGGGCCAAAATAGTCGACTCCAGTTTTGACGAAACATCTGATAGTAGGCTCAATACGACATAATGGAAGTTGACCCATTATAGGTGTGGCTGGTACTACTTTTCGATTTTTACATAATTGACATGATTTAATTATTCCCTTCACGGTTTGACGGAATATCCAAAAACGTTGTCTCAAATTATTGATTACTGTTTCAGTACCTTGGTGAAATGCTTTTTCGTGATAATATTGAATAATAAGTCTTGAAATTTTGTGTTTAGAGTCCAGGATAATAGGTTTCTTAACATCTTCGTCAATGATTCAGTCTTCCTCCAAGTCGAATCAATTTGTCATTATCTAGTTCACATGAAAAACTGTAAAGTCTACTGGATTTAGCTAATGATCCATTTTGTTCCAGTTGTATGAGTTCCTCATGAAAACAATCATTTTGAATTTTCCGGTATAGCAGTCTCTCAGCTCGTTGGATTTCTTGAATATTCAGTTCTCCTTTAGTTTTGCTACCTTTGCAGTTTCCGATAAACCGTAAGATCCATGCTGTGGTTCTTAGAATTCTGTTCCACTTAGAAAATCTTTGTGGATCTGGAATGACTAGAGTTTCTGTGACGTAAGTCAATAGGACAAATTCATTTCTAACTTCCAGTATATTTCCTTTATTTTCTAACAGTTCTGAATTTGATTGTTTTTCTACTGGCCAGGCATCCATTTCTTTCAGCAGAAATTTTGGACCATATAGCCAAGTACTATCAGAAGAAAAATCTAATGGTTTCGATCTTTTTGTCGCCTCATCAGCTACATTTTCTTTACTAGGGACATATCTCCATTGTACAGGATTGGTTATTTCTTGAATTTCACCTAGTCTTTGAGATATAAAGACTTGGAATCTCCGAGCTTCAGATCGTATCCAGTGCAGTACTATTTTCGAGTCAGTCCAATGAAAAACAGTGGAAATACTCAACTTCAAATTGTTCTTCAGTGAATGACCTAGTCGTGCTCCCATCAAAGCTGCCTGTAACTTCAACCTAGGAATGGATAGTGGTTTCAATGGTACAACTCTGGTCTTTGCACTCACGAAGGCTGTCTGAATTGAATTTTCGTTCTGAATTCTCAAATATGCCACTGATGCATAACATTTATCTGATGCGTCTGTGAATATATGGAGTTGAATACAAGAACTATCTCTGGTGTTTTTATTTATATCGAAATATTGACGAGGTATCTTGAAAGTAAAAATATTTTTTAAGTCATATATCCATAGAATCCATTTTTCATTTAAAATATCTGGAATTTCATCATCCCAGTCCAATTTATTTCTCCAGATATCCTGAAGGAGTACCTTTCCCTGAACCAGGAAATTCGCCAAAAATCCCAGAGGGTCGAAAACTGACATAACTACTTTCAGTATCTGTCTTTTTGTCGGTCTAGTTCTATTTTCCAGAATATCATTTTCAATCTTGTGAAATTTAGTTTTGAAACAAAAAACATCCTCTTGTGGATTCCACCAAACACCTAAAATTCGCTCTACCTCAGGTTGTGTGTCTTGATCCATTTGCTCACCCTGAGCAGTTAGTGTTATGTCAATATCTTCGAAGAGTGTCTTAAAATTTGAGATTCAATTACAAATAATGAATCCTCCTCTTCGGTGCAGACAAATTACGTCTTTAATCAGCTTCTTGGCTTCATCTTCAGTATCTGCGTTCCCGAGATAATCATCCATATAGTGGTCTTCTATGATTGCTCTAGCTGCCTCAGGAAATTCTTGCTTGAACTCACAAGCATTTCTATTCTTTGCTTCCTGAGCAAGACATGGACCACTAGTAGAACCAAAAAATACGACTCCAATTTCATAAACATCAGGAGATCGATTGCGATCCATCTGTCGCCATAGGAATCTCTGTGCAAATCGATCTTCTGTACGGACTTGAACTTGCAAGAACATCTCCTTTATGTCTGCAGTAAAGGCATACCTCTTTATTCGGAAGTTGAGAAGGATACTGTGAAGAGAGTTGTACAAATCGGGTCCGGTAAGTAAACAATCGTTCAGACTCATTCCATTTGATTTAGCTGCTGCGTCGAATACAATTCTCAATTTGGTCGGTTTGTTCGGGTTCACCACACCAAAATGTGGTAAATACCATATCTTCGGATTGGTTACTTCCATTTCTTCTTTAGAGAGTTTCCTTACGTAGCCTTTCTTCTCAAGATCTAACATTTTCTCACAATATGCTTTACCAAATTGCGAATCTTTGTCCATTTTCCTTTCTGTATTACATAGTCGTCTCATAGCAGTAGATTTACTCTCGGGAAGAACCACATTTTCATCTCTCCATAAAAGACCTGTCTCATAATGTTCACCATTCCTTCTCATAGTTCTGTCTAAAATAGTCTGAGCTCTTTTGTCCTCTTTTGACATGGTTTTAGAGTCCCTTTGTGTCCCGTAATTATCAATTTGCCACTGTTGTTTCACCAAATCATGAAGGAGGTCCAATTCATCCTTTTCTCCATGACTTACATGACAAACGTAACCATGTCCTAAAGTGATTTCGACTCCAGCCTCAACATTTCCATGAAGTACCCATCCTAGTAATGTTTTTGTCATTGCAGGTCCGTTCCATGGTCCGGTGATTATCTTTCTGTTGACTAAAAGAGGCCAATTATCCTGTCCAATGAGTATTCTTGGTTTAGCATTAACCATTGAATGAACTGAATTACTTATATAAGGATACCTACTTCGAATTTCCTCCATATCAACAGATTGTGTCGGTAAGGACATACCCTTTATAGTTCTCACATGTCTGAGTTGAAAATGATCGGCATTATTCGGTGATTTGATGTTGCATGTCACAACTCTCGAGTCTCCTTGCTGTTTCACTTGATTATTCGTCCATTGAATACTCAAAGTTTGCTGAGGTCCGTCAAGTTCTAATTGATCAGCTAACTCCTGGTCTATCAAGGTAACAGTTGAGGCGTCATCTAGGAGAGCATAAGTATCCAGACATAACTCACCACGGCTTACAACAACAGGCAAAATTTTCAACAAAACATTCCTATCTGCTGATATATGATAATTGACTTCAGTTTTATTTTCTGTCGTGATATTATTTTCCAATTTCTCATTCTCGTCTTTATGTAGAAGCTCATGATGGGGCTTTACACAATTATTGATTCCGCATTTCTTAATTTTTTTACATTGCTTGAGACTATGATAAGGTAACAAACAAGGAAAGCACATCCTATTTGTTGTGATCAGTGACCACCTATCATCCTTTGTTAATGATTTGAATTTAGAACAATTGCTCAAATGATGTAGTACATTATCACAACAGATACACTTTCTCCCATTTGTTCTCGTACTATTAGTTGCTAAGGTGATGTCTCTTCTGTCAGATTTGTGTTTAAATTTGGAATTGTCAAATTTGGCATGATTGTCAATCATTATTGGATTGTGTACCTGGCATGCAATTGAAGATTTGTGATCTAACCACGAACTGAATTCTACTAAAATAGGTTCCTGAAGGGTTTTCTTGGAAATATGTTCCACCCAATTTAGCTTGAGACCGGTAGGAAGTTTACTCAACAACTCTTGAAGCAGAATTGTGTTTCGTAAGTGATCATTCTCATTTAGACTTTCAATCGTTCCAACAACATTCTTTATTTCATCAGAAAATGTTATTAAGGTATCTAATTTATCAGTTTTCACTTGAGCTACATTTCTGATTTTGTCCAAGAGCATCATGATGATCATATCCTTACGACCAAATCTACTTTCTAGAATGTTGATCACTTTGTCGACATTTTTAGGCAGAATGAGTAAACTTTCTACTATTTTTCTTGCTTGACCCTTGAAACACCGTTGTAGTCTAATTTGATTCTCTTCATTGGAGAAACCACAAATATCTGTCGTATTTCTGAATTGAAAAATAAAATTTGGCCACTCAATGGGATCACCACTAAATTTAAGCAAGTCTGTAGGTATAGATTGTCTTGTCAATATTTTCGCTAGTTGCGATGAAGCTATTCTCTCATTGTCGATATTTTTAGAAGATTGTGATTTCACCTGGTTGGAATCCTTAGCTGATAACAGTGAATGACGGTCAGACCTGTCCCATGGGAACTTACCCTCTACCCATTTGCTAATATTAGGCCTTTCTTGAATAGACTCACTCCCTATCGACTCTAATTCCTCTTCCTCGAAACACTCTTCTTCTAACTTCGCCAACTTCATCGCTAACTCCAAATCCATCATTTCTTGTTGATGCTTCAGAAGAAGTTCTTTCTTTTTCATCTCAGTCTCGATTTTAACCTGCTCTCGTTTGGAATCCATGCTTCTCTTCGTCCTCTTGCTGATATTCGACCGTGTAGCTGAAGACTTGTCCTTCTCAGTTGCAAGAGTAACAACCGTGTCTTGTTTATTCGTTTCTTCTCGCTGCTTGGCTCGAATACGTTCGCTTCGTCTCACAATCGGAGCAGATTTCGACATTCTTTTATAAGAGTATGTATAATGATTCGTACACACCACAGTGCTTGTTCAGTAAAGGCAAAGAAGGACCAGTTATGTTCGTGATTTACCTGATATTAGTGTATTAGATCCGGCTCGAAGGACCAGTTATGTTCGTGATTTACCTGGAATTAGTGTATTAGATCCGCTCGAATGACCTTTTTTTTGATATTTCTCGTATTTTTTTGAAATCTATTGTCAGTCTTCAAATTATTTTTTTATTATGACAACTTTTTTATTTTTGTTTCACAAACAACTATCTTATAATACATTATATACAAAGTGATATAGATTAATAAACAGAATGAATACATTTTAAGCTGATTCACAACACTGGTGCAATAGTGTATTGCCTATGAATCAGGATTACACTATTTCAACGACATTGAGGAATCAATATGGGTATAAACAATTTCTCAGAGATCACTGGAATAGTACTGGTTGAACGATGAATTAAGGATATAGGTTCCACAATGTCTTTGAGTCATCAATGAAATGACAATGGACCATCAGCCGATGAGATGCATTTTATTGTTCTTTTGCGCGTGAGCCGTCATTTGTTATTGTGTGATGTGAAGTGAACAAGTGAATGAATCGAAAGTTCTGCGATTGCATTATTATTGAATTTCATAAAATCGAATAACGAACTTTGTACTGGTACTGGTGGATGACGTTTGCACGTCAGCAACTAGTCCCTAATGGAACCTTTTTGCAAGCCCCAAGGTGTTTTCAATGAGTGATGTGGTTGGCTTAAGAAATCTGGTTAACATCCTTTTCAAGCACCGCCCATCAGCTCTCTTTCAGAGTTTTTCGGCTGTGTTTAGTAGGCGAGTGATATACTCACTCCCATATGCTGCAGTGGCAGGCCTGCCTGCTTTCCTCGTTAACCTCCGTTAGAGACCGAGGTCCACTAAGCAGCATTGGCCTGCTCTCACGCTCAGCTGGTAGTTTTCCACACCCACCCACATACACCGCCCTACTTCATCTCTGATGCAGACAACCACATCATCAACTCTTTCTGCGTGTTCTGTGCAGGCTTTGTTACTAACTTCATGCGCCACTTTGAAAGCAGCACTGTTAATTGGAACGCAACAGCGAATCGTGCAGGACTATCCCCAGTTGATGCTCCGAAACTTAACAATTATTAATTCGTAGATAAAATATTGAGACAAGTTCCTTGCTCGTGCTAAGAATCGAACCCACGACCTCGCGGTCGTGTGACGGACGCTTTATAACTGCGCTAATCCCGGCCTCTACGAATTTAGTAACTGATATCCTTCTCCAAAAAAAGAAAGAAAGAAAGATATCAGTTACAAATTTAGTAACTGATATCCTTCTGCGAAAAAATCCATCGTGATATGTTATAGTACTACTATCATGAAGTTTCTGTCCTGAGAGGAATTCACTTTTACATCCAACTAGTCTTTGTTCCCATCTGACTATTGACTATTGAATTCACAAATAGTTTATTCCAGATACCAAATTACAGGAGTTCTCGAGTTTTGGTCATGTTCCAGGTATTATTATTATTATTATAAGTGGGATGTAAAATGATATTCCATTTATATAACCCCGAAATTCTCTGTGTAACAACATACCAATCAATTTAAATTGGGAATGCACTGAAAATACGTCATTCAGTCATCACTGGGTCAACAATGAACAAGCAATAAATAGAAGTACTGCTTCACCAATATTGGCGTTAAGTCGGCCAGTGGGTAACTTTTGTGATTCACCATTGAAAAATGCCAATATCAAGCCAATGATAGTTCACTGGGGTGACGTTGCATTAAATGTGATGGCCTATGCATTATTGTTTGCTGGGTAATTATCCTAAATCTCCAAGTTATGAGATCTAGTTCAGTGAATATGACTGGTGGGAGCCACTCAGATATTCATTCAAGTGGTGCCATCGGTCAGCAGAGTGCTTTACTTGTAGAAGCACTCTGTAATGAGTAGACGTAAGAATTCCTACATGTTGACTATAGGTGGAAGCGTCATGCTGTTTATGACGTGCCGCTAGGCCCTATACCTTGAAACTAATAACACCACTAGATGGCGATAACATGACCAGATCATCATGCAGTATCCCGCATCTTCCAAATGGGATATATACTCGAAGCTTTTAGTTGTCCCAGTTTGTTGTCAGCAGTGTAGCATTTAAAATTTCAGTACAATATTTTTGATTTTTCAAAAATTATTATCATCAACACACCCTGTATTATATCTTGACTATCACATTACCCTATTCCAATGACACTACGAGATCTTGCAGTATGAGCATACCTCTATTTACACCTTTCCTCATTCTGTATTAATAACAGAATTCCAAGCAGGTTTTGTCATTTATTTTGTTCAAATATCAGTCAGTCACATACCAGTGATACACTGGTACGCCCTGATGATTATTTCATACAAATGAACAGTTTGAAGTTGATCACTGCTTGCTTCTCTTCAGTACCTGAAGAAAAATTAATGGTTTATTAGGAATGCTTACAACGATCATTAGGAATACTCACCAAATTATGCTTGTTTCTTTCTGACTAACAAATAGGCAGGCACCACACGATGTTCCGAAATGATTTTAACAAGTAACTTTCTAGAAGTGTATAATATATCATATGATTCTGGCATAAGAAAAAAACATACGTTGGTGACACTCTGAATATAGGTTATGAAATATATTACCTCATTTATTATAGTGGTTCTCGGATAGCTTTTCGAGGTGTGAATTCAAATTCTTATCTCCTGGATATCGAAGACAGATGATAATTTTGTAAATAATTCGAAAAAAATTCATTATACGCTTTCTCGTTTAGGTAATCTAACGTTTGTGTAGAATATATGCGATAAAAAATGGTCTCAGGTGGAAATAATTCCCACAAAATTTCTTTTGCTCTTCTCAGTTCAGATTGCATAGAATAACACATATGAGAAAATATAGAATGATACCTTAATGCAAAATAAAAATACAGTGTTTACAATATTCGTTCATTCGTTAATACGTATTCATTAACCTAATAAAAATGGCATATTTGGCATGTAACAGAAGTTCATTCATTATCTTCAACTTCCTCGATTGGAATATTGGTACCTTCTCGAACAATTATTGTACAATACTGTGCAAAACATTCCGTATCGTCGACATTTACATCTGGTTCCACCAGGTTCATCTACTGCAGTTTTGCAAGAACTTCTGTACGTCAAGATCGAAAATCTCGATGATACTGCATACCAACACCTAGACGAATTGAACTCATGATAGATCGTGGCCTTGCAGCTTGCATTAGTGCCTGTTCAATTGAATTTGTTGATTATTATATTCGAGAATGTTTTCAAAATGTTGGGTAAAAGCTTATTATTTTCCTGCTCGGAACTTATTTCTTCTGGTGAAGGATAAAACTCTAAGGATGTTGTTATCAACTTGATTGAATTCTCAATCAGTTTAGCTGTTGCTTCAACTATCCGAAATTTTTCAGCATCTGGATCTTCTGAACACTTTTGTCGCTGATAATCACAAATTATATTGGCAACTGTTTTCCCTGTTACAATCTTAAATCCAGACTGAGATCGACATCCATTGCCAAATAGATAGTGTTATTGCTTTTTACCTGTCCTCAAATTTATTTAATTATATATACCGTTTTTTGCATTATTTTCTTCTTTCCAATTATCTAATTGTAATGAAGCATTCAATTAAACTTGCACATCTGAACATTCCGGTGATTCCTAACAGTACCATCACTCTGGATGGGTACACTTTATTCAGACGTGACAGGCCGGTGGGAAGAGGCGGTGGAGTAGCAATATACATTAAAACTGGCTACAATGCCAAAATAATAAACAATGTGCCTTTAAATAATACCGAATAACTTTGGATATCTTTCGATTTCGGCAATGTAACTTATGCTCTTGGGGTTTTTTATAGACCTCCTAATTTTTCTGCCGATGAATTTTTGACCGATTTTGAATTCTCAATTAGTAATGTCGCATCAAATTTTGATGAAACACTGTGCACGGGGGATTTCAACATTGATTTATTAGATTCCGATAATAGCGCCACGATGAGACTCAAAGATATTTTGAATTCCTATGCTCTAGATCAAATAATATCTGAACCTACCCGGTATGGCCCTACCAGTGCCAAACTCATTGATGTGATAATAACCTCGAAAATGATCCCGGTGGAAAACAC
Organism: Phaedon cochleariae; assembly: GCA_918026855.4. Lineage (NCBI taxonomy): Eukaryota > Metazoa > Arthropoda > Insecta > Coleoptera > Chrysomelidae > Phaedon > Phaedon cochleariae. The sequence continues at coordinate 9,989,490 of OU896719.1, read as the reverse complement.
CAGTGTAGTTGATGCCTCCATCATTTCGGACCACTGTTTGGTTTCATGCTTGGTAGGTGACGCATCAGCACCATCTGGAGCATTTCTTCATACATTTCGAGACTACAATAATTTGAATTCTACTGATTTTTCTACTGATTTGGAAAACATAGACTTCTCTCGAATTTACCTAACAGACGATATTGACGTTAAAGTATCTTTATTCAATGCAATTATTCTCGCACTCTTCGATTTCCACGCACCTGAGAGAACTATCAAGATCACACGTCCTAAGGCTCCATGGATTACTCATGTAATCAAAAAAATGATTTCAATCAGGGATAAAGCACTAGTGAGAAACAAAAGAACTAAGTTAGTGAAGCACTGGAACTTTTATAAAGATATGAGAAACGAAACAAAGTATGCAATAATCCGCGAAAAGAAAGCCTATTTGCAATACAGTATAAGAAATAATAAAAATAATAAGACATTCTGGAAAGAGCTCAAGAAAGCAAATATTCACTCCAAAAATGCAGCACAAACCATCCCGGATCACCTCAAAAACGAATCTGAAATCAACGATTATTTCGTCAACTCTTCCAACAGTAATCTTTTCCTGACCTTGATTCAATCAACTTTTTTTCTAATAATACCCTTCCAGATGTGAACAATCTCTCCTTCTCTCCTACTTCTGTGACAGACATATATAAAATTCTCATAAATATTGAATCGAAGGCCACTGGAGTAGACAAAATTAATATCATCATGCTTTTGCACTGCTGTCCTACTATCCTACCGGTCGTTTGCCATATCTTTAACTATTGCCTGAATAAAAACGTATTTCCATCCATCTGGAAAAAATCTTTCATATTGCCACTACCCAAAGTACCTAATCCCGATGAATACAAATGTCTTCGGCCTATAATCATACTCTGCACGCTCTCTAAGGCCTTCGAAAGAATAATTTTTTGTCAGGTGCAGCGTCATTTAGAAGAAAATAGTATAATACCTTGGTGTCAGTCTGGTTTTAGATCTCAGCACAGCTGCGTAACAGCACTCCTCAAAGTTACAGATGACATATTGTGTGCTTCGGACAACAAACGTTTGACTGCCCTCGTTATGCTGGATTATACAAAAGCCTTCGTCCGAATTAAACACCAACTTTTATTACCTATTCTTCATTATATTGGATTCTCTGAAGGAGCCGTTGCTTTACTACAAGCTTACTTGTTCAATCGTATGCAAGCAGTACTATTAGATCAGCGCTGCTCTGAATTTCTTGTTGTGGAGAATGGAGTGCCCCAAGGATCAATTTTAGGTCCCGTGCTTTTTATCTTATATACACACGAATTCCATAAGCAAGTTCAGTTCAGCAATTGTCACTTTTATGCTGATGACACGCAAATATATATGTCATTCCCTGAAAACGAGCTATTGGAAGCGAACAATAGGCTCAATTCAGACCTTGAGTCCATTATATCGATATCAGAAGAATATTGCCTGTCCATTAACCCTACGAAATCGGTTGCCATGTTATTTGGTAAAAAAGAAGCCCGTGCTCGTTGTTCGGATTCCTTTATCATCAAAATCAAGGATTGTATACTTCCTCTGTCTGAAAGTTCAAAGAACCTTGGGATTATACTTGATACGTCGCTAAATTACACCAGACATGTCAATATGATCATCAGGCGCGCTTTTTGTAATTTGAAATTGATTTATGCCAACGGAAAAGTCTTAGACAAACGTAGTAAAATAACTTTATGTGAGTCTCTAGTTCTCTCTCACTTAAATTATGCGGACATCATCTACGGACCCACCATAACTAAAAAAGATCTCCAGCGTCTTCAACTCATTCAAAACTCTTGCGTGCGTCTCATCTGTGGCCTGAGTAGACGTGATCATATTTCCGGACCTCTGAAAGCTGTTGAAAACAGGCGAATTCTTCACTCATGCACATTATTTCACAAAATTATAACCACACAGAAACCACCGTACCTGCATGAAAACATTACATTTCGTACCGACGTGCATAACCTGAATACACGCTTTAAGTCTTTACTTACTCCACCCCTGCACAATACAGTACAATATCAATCGTCTTTTTCATTCACGATAACTCGGCTATATAACAGGCTTCCCGATGCACTAAAAAAAACTGGTGATTTATCTAACTTCAAACTTCAACTGAAGAAAATACTCCTATCAGGTGATCTTCGCTTCTAAGCATTCTTATAACATATTTTGTATGGGTATGTGTATGTATGTATGTGGGTATATGTAGGACGTATATATGTGTGTATATATATGTGTATGTATATGTATATATATATATACTATAAAAATTTTCGATAACTGATCGTATGTCCGGACCTGCGCAGGCTCACTGGTACCAAATTCGTTATCAAGTATATTATTCAGAATATGTATTGTACACTCTAGTTTTAGTTTTGACAAGTTTGAGTGGAAGAAAGCACTTCCTCGTTTCCTTTTGGGAACGTTCAAGAGCTAACTCTGCCATTTGATAGATAGACTTATTTTTTCCTCTAATGTATTTTTGTTTTGTTCTTTCTGTCTATCAATAAAAGCGTTTATTATTATTATTATTATTATCATATTAGCTCTACCTTTTTGTCTCAATGTCATAATGTCATCCAAGAAATATTCTTCTAATTTTTCATGCATACGACGAACAGTGTAAGGTTCTGGGCAGCAGCTCTGCCATTTTGTCCAGCAACTCCTGAAGTGAAATTGGTTCATCATTTTCCTTGAGCCACCTGCATATTTCTAAAAAGGCATCTTCTTTATTTTTATTGGAGGGACGTTCTGCTAACTTCGCCTGTTCATTGGAAATATCATGTTCTTAGGAATAGAGTCGCCTTTTCCAAAATTCACACTTAATTTCTGATTATACAGAGCATCTGCTGCTGGCAAGTATCGGTAACGGAGAGAAGACGTGCCAAGACATTTGATGATCAAAAATCGTTTCTTGCATCACACACATCAATAATAGTTTGTCGAAACGCGGAAGTTCGTACTGGTAAAATTACAGATTCAATTATTTTCTCAGTTTCCTTGATGAATTAAAAATATTGAAAAACCATCGCCAACATTCACAGAATATCTACTAAGCCAGAAACGAAGTTCAACTAGAATACTAGTGGGACTTCTCACAGGGCATTGTAGGCTCAACAAACACATGAGTACGATAGGTCTGACTGAAGAACTGCTGTGCAGGTTCTGTCAGGAAGAGGAGGAAACAGCAGTACACATACTTTGCCACTGTGAGGGCTTGTCAAGACTAAGGTTCCTTACGCTGGGTGAGGAAAAACCAGAAGCCCAGAGATACACAGGGGATCTGAAAGCTAGCCTATGGAGTCTCATAGAGAAGACGGGGCTAGCCGAAGAACTCTAATCGATTTTGAGGGCAGACACAATAGATCTGAAAAGGTCGCGGTGTGGAGGCAGATAGCCCGAAGGCCCCATTCTAAATCTAATCTAATCTTCCTTGATGAATTGGCCACAAAACAAGCAATTATCTTTGAATGCGAATGTCGGCTGCTCAGAGCACAATGCTCTGTTGCTGCTGCTGCTGCTGCTACTAGTTGATGCTTCTCTATGAGGATCTGATTTGAACCTGAGATCATTCTCCATCTTGTTCGGATTTACGTACAAACGACGACATTCGACGTGAAAAATTAGAGGATGAATAGGCACTGGTTCCAAGAGTTCAATTATTATGTCTTGCTGCTACTTGCTAGCACTTATAATGCCTTGGACATCTTCAGCAGTCAATTTAACACAATTCGAACTATCATGAGATACTTGACGAAAATAATAAACATTTTTTATCTTCTATCGCTGCTTTTAATTCACTATATTTAGGTATACCTGGAATAATATAGGTATCAAATAATGGAACCTTTCATGCACGATCACAGAGAATAGTTTCAATCACATACCAAAATGATTGTTTCACACCTCGACACGAATTTTGAGATCTGCTAATCATATTATCAATTTTAGGAAGATTATGGAATTCGTTTGAATATTATCCTGAAGATCCTAACATAGGTAGCGGAACATGTGTCGAGTTGTGAAACAATCATTTCGGTTTGGGCACCTGAAATATGAAAAGTTGCATTAAAACATTTTTGCATTGAAGAATGCATCTATGTTTTTAATATAGTGTAAGGGGTCGAATGGGGCTTCAGAAAATGAAAACTGCGTTTTTGTGGAAATTATTTCCACCTCAATTCCTCCAACTGCTCTACTAGTTGTCGACATCATATTGTTACGTCAGTTCAACTTCACATTTGTCATGTTGTCAATGTCTTGTAACGTCAACTGTCATAGGCAGAGAGCACAAGTACTTGAAGCCATCATACCTAAGAAGTGCGTTTATTAACGCCGGATATTCCTACAGGCATTAAAATTTCTCAACCCTGAATGCTAACGGAGACTACGATACCAATAAAGATTCTGTGGCTGAAGACGATGTAGTAGTTCCAAATAATCCACCAGAAGTGCAACTAAGGGCCATTGCGTGAATTGAATTTGACGTGGAAGGTGATGACGACGGGACAGTAATGACGACCTACCACTGTCCACTTTTGTTGAAAGGCGACTTTGACTATACTCTCAATAGAGATTTAGATTCTACGTTTATGCAACGGCAACCAGTTCAAACTGCACAGAGCAATCGTTTCCATGGAAATAGAATAGAATAGAATAGCATATTCATTCATCCTTTGTGTTCATATACATGAAATAGGACATGTCAGTCGAGAAGTATAAAAATGTCTGAGATTAAATCGTAATATAAACCTACATATTAAAAATAAACAATCATAACCTCCATAAAAGAATCACAAACAAACAAAATACATTAGGGACATTTAAATACAAAAAGCTGAGAATTGAATATCAGAATTCGAAAATCAAAACATTCAAATACCTACATAAAGTTAAGAATTAAATATTAAAAATTAAAAATCAAAAACTGTACTCCCAGTTCACTTATAACTAAGGTATTCAGATGTGGAGTAAAAACTATGCAGTACCAAAAATTCTCTGACTTTTTTCTTGAAGAGGTTGTATGATTGAATATCTTTCAGCTCAGATGGTAAATTATTGAATAATTTTGTTCCAGCCTAAGAAGGAGTCTCTTCATATAGGCTAGTCGAATGTTTTGGGATGATTATTTTTTTACCATGCCTTGTTTGGTACCGGTGATTGTCACAATTCCTGGTTAAAAACTTTATATTTCGTTTAATATAGCATACACAGCTATGAATCTATATACACGGAACAGTCAATAATGAATGTTTCTTGAAGTTTGGTTTACATAAGTCTGTTTTTTTTTTCAAGTTGAATATAAGTCTAATGGCCCTCTTCTGCGATACGAATACTCTATTTATTTCAGTGGCTCCTCCCCATAGGATAATATTATACGTGATGTGTGAATTTATGATAGCGTAATAAACGTTGATCAGGGTTGTTTGGTCGAGTTGTTTTTTTAACTGAAATAATGCGAAATACCCACTTGATAATTTTTTGCACACATGATTGATTTGGTATTTCCAGCATAGTGCTTCATAAAAATGTATTCCTAAAAACTTGCTTCTCTCTGAGGGTTCAATGGTGGTATTATTGACATTAACATTCATTGAGATATGATTTTTCTGTTTCTTTCCGAAAAACTGTAACAATACCGTTTTTTCCGCGTTCACTATTAATTTGTTACGTTCGCACCATGTAGTGAATAGATGTGCCACAGCATTCAATCTAGCTTGTAGTTTTACAGGATTTTCGGCTTCCTCTGCAATTGAAGTATCATCAGCAAATAAAACAATGCATTTTGATTTGATATTGGATGGAATATCGTTTATGCATAAAAGAAATATCAGAGGTCCTAACACTGAGCCCTGTGGTACTCCGACGTCAACTCCACATATATCTGATTTGACTTACCCTAACTCCACTTGAATTCTTCTCGAACTCAGAAATGAATGGACGACTTTTGTGTCTCGTTGTAGAAAAATCATCTTATTCAACTCGGCATAAATAGCAATTGTAAGAAATTCACTACTAATGATTATTATGAACTAATTAAAAATATGAATTATTTAAAGATGAACGTGTCGGCACCGCAAAGTTTCGGAGTAGACGAGCAATAATAGGAAAAGTAATTTATTGTTTTTGTTGGTATTAATGGTTTTTCAACTGTTTGTTATTAGTTTTCGGTGTATCAATCAATAACTCATATAGGATTATAGATCTAAAGCAAACTATTTTGTGAATAAATATGGTTCGTCCCAGGGTGCAACCAATTTCTGAGAGACTAAAAAAGCTAACCTTGAAGTTTTTCAAAAACGAATCCAATCTCCAAATTATCCAGTTCCAGTGTTTACAGAGAGATCCAACAGTGAACCCAAGACGGAAGTTTCCGGAAAACACGCTATTGGAATGCTTAATCAATTCAGACGAAATTCCTTCAAAATTCTTGCCTCACAATAAACTTTTCTTTTTTACACTAGCAAATTTAATAATTCCATATATCTTGTACATACCATAATGATGAATTTAAACTCAATGTTTAATCACTGTGTAACCTGTGGTGTAACACAGGCTGAAGGACCTCGGTCGGTGGCCTTTTGGTTATCCAATAAAACTCCTCAATTATAATTATTATTATGGTTCGTCAGTGTCAAATCTGTAGAGAGTAGTTACAAATATCTTGACCTGATATTTCACATGTACGTAAAAAATTGATACAGGGCGGTATTGTTTGAGGGCTTACTTTTGTTGACTATATTGAATATCCTCACCTAGACGTTAGAAAATGACGTATAAATATGATACAATACGTGACAGTTGATTTATTGATACAAAGTTACACCCACCATTCGCGATTTCATTCATTTATCCGCGTTTGGCGTATACTTTTGAATGATTCTATGAATATATTTATAAAGAATATCCATTATCTGACAATAATTACGCAGAGTTATCCCCACGATTCACGATTTCAGTTGGCGTATACATTTCAATGATTTAGGGATGAATCGCGGTTTCTATTCGAGACTTGACTCACCTTAAGTTTGAGCAACGCGGTCAACACCTGCTGCAAGATGGGCCTGATGTACTTGAGCGGCAGCGGGCTGAACTTGTTCTGCTTGAGAAAATCATAGAGATTCTGCTCGAGCATCTCGAACACCAGACACGTGTGGTTCTTGTGCTGGAAGCACTCGTACGCCCTGACGAAGTTGAACTCGTCGGCATTCTCTTGGCTGAGTCGAGACAGGATGCTGACCTCGATTTGGCCCTACGGACAAGCGGTTTGAGATGAAGCGTATGTGGGTCAAACGCGAAGCGAAATGCTTACGCGTGTCACAGAACACATACGTGGGTTATTCGCGAAAAGGGCAAGCGCGTGTCACAGAACTAGGGTTTTCAATTTTCTGGATCGGGATCCCATTTCGAAATCTCGGAATACAAAACCTAGATCCTGGGATTAACCCCAATATCTTCTTAATTTCAACACTAGCAACAGAAGTAACAAAAATGCAGGAATACAAAAAAATTACATATCAATTAAAATATGAAAAAAAAAAGAAATCTTCTTTTTACAATTGGGAAGAAAAGTTTCACACTTGGGGTGTAGCGACTGTAGCGATAATGATTACAGAGATAAAGGGTGTTCAGAAGGACTCAATCGATAGCCCCTGTGTACAAACTTTCAGATTTGTTTCATTTTCAGAACTCCGAATATGTCTATTGTGCGGTTTTTACATATGTAAATAACTGGGGTCGAGTTAAATAATAACGGATGAAGCCAATTTGATCATTTGCAAAATGAATTCGGAATCCCGATTCATCAATTCTGGAATTTCCGGAAGGAAAAATCTTCCCGGATTGGAAACCATATACAGAACAAACACGTGGGCTAATCATGACAAATTCAATTCTTTTAATGAGTATTGAATTGTCAACATTTTAATTTGATATGGAGAATAATTGAGTGTAGCTCTTTTATTGAAATTTAATGAGGTTTCATATAATATATCTATAGATCCTCATATCACTTATCATTTATTAGTTTTTAATTTCCATATAATATGAAAATTGTCAAAGACAGACAAAGATATAAGGATCTATATAGGGTGTTAATTGAGTATGTGGCCAACGTTCAGGTATGATTTTATGGATAATTATAAAACAGAAAGTTTATGTAAACATTGGTCTAGCTAGATCTAGAAAACACGTTTTGAGATACAAGGTGTCAGATGAAAAGGAAGGAAGGAATTCTGAGATTACGGAAATCATCATGAAAGAAAATTACCACTTATCCCCAACGCGTAGAGTTTGTCTTCAACAAATTTAAGATCGATGGAGTCGAATGCTTTGGACAGGTCGAAAAAGAGCGCACCAACGTATTTACCACTATCAACACTTTTGTGGATGTCTTCAATGTAATTCACACAGGCAGTTTCTGTCGAACGGCCTGGAATAAATCTATTCTGACAGTCTGTTACAATATTATATGTTCAAGCTGTTCTTTGATGAAAGCCTCGATGAAAACTTGATATGATAAATTATCAATTCCAGCAATACTTATGCACAACAGAAAATACGCCATGGTGAATTCACTGCAGACAAGATATACTACTTCGTAGGGGTGTAACTTGTCTGTGTATATACAAATGTTCCAAGGCGACATAATGTATTGGGAAAATTGCAACGAACTCTTATCAGCCGCTAATTCCAAAGATAGATTCGATGATTTCAATAATTCATATTAACCTTCATGAATATCACAAATATTCTGAACCGCGTCCTCTTTTCAACAGCTTGATTCCCTAATAACACACTTATAACGGGACATTCAGGACGTCCATGGGACGTTCGAATTTCGTACCGTGGACGTCCATTGGACGTCTGTGGGACGCACAAATGTCCCACTTGAGGACCAACTAGGGACGTCCTTGAGAGATGTCCCTGGGACAACTATCGAATACCTCAATCCCACAGTATTCCCCATCAAGCACTACAGAGGACATCCTTAGGACATCCATAGGACAACCTATCAGCAACGCTGAGTGATATCAATTGGATGTCCATAGGATGTTCCATGAACGTACGAATTATTCTTGATCTTGAATTTTTCTGGGTCCCTTTAGGATCAGATCGTGCATAACTGATTAGGACATCCAGTTGAGTTGATGGTCCGTAGAAGGTCCCCAAAAAGTTTCTTACTTACGTGAAGGACATTGACTAGGAGTACTTATAGCCTACGAGGTATAAGTTAACGTCCTCGCAGGGACAACATATTGAAAGTACCGACTGGGACGTCCATAGGACGTTATTTCTAGGACATTGAAAGAGTACAGTTCATGTACCAATTCGGACATCCGACGGATTACCCTAAGGGACATTCGAAGGATGTCCCTAAGGGACATTTCGATTGTTATACGATCCTGGAATTATTGAGGGCGTCTGTGCAGAGATATTTGAAGGAATGTACCATCAGGGACATTTCATGGTTGTCTAGAAGGGACATTGTATAAGATCTGAAGTCATGCCAGAATATGTACTACTCGGGACATCCGATGGATGTCCCTAAAGGAACATTGAAAATCATATTCCATCAGGGACATGCCAAGGATGTCCTTGCATGGACATTCTACAATATGTACCACGTGGGACGTCTAAGGGATGCTATTAGAGGACATTTGAAATGATGTACCAGCTGGTACATTCCGTGGACGTCCTTGCTCGGACATTGCATGAGATGTACGGGATGGGACGTCCCAAGGACACTTATTTTTGGTTCGGGACATTCGGACGTGAATTTTACCAAATAGGGACGTCCCTAGGACGTTGTGTGCTATTAGGGTTACACAGTTCCTGATCCCGCTCCAGTTGAAGAGCATTTTACAGCTCTGATGAGGCTATGATACCGTATTTTGCGGTAAGCAATTTATTAGAGACAAACCTATAAGGTGGGGGTACAAATTCTTGTTCATTTTGATAAGGTGCGCCAGCAACAATTCCAAACAAACATAAATACACGGGTTTGGGAGCATCAGTATTGTTCTCCAATATGCAGATGTCTAACAAAATATGCCTAACCAGCCCTTTCACCTCTTTTTAGACAATTTTCTCACATTTTTGTCACTTCTAAAAATATTTTCGAATCTTCATCTATTTCTCTAATCTTCTCTAGCCCATCATCATACCGTCCTTCCAAATGGACCGCTGGTTTTTCCAAAACAGGAGATTGAAAAACTTTCTTATGATCTTCTCTCGACTTATTGGACCTTTCATTGATCGATTTCAAGAAAATAATATTCAAAATCGAAAAAAAAATTAGTTTCTGGGTCAAATGGGTTGAGAAGCAAGTTCATCTTGCTTAAGATCATCTGATGAGCGAGATTCACTTGCTTAAGGAGCGAGATGACCTAGCTCGACAAGCAAGAAGATCTTGTATAATGAGCAAGATGATTTTCTAGCCTAATAAGCAAGACGATCTAGCCTAATAAGCAAGACGATCTAGCCTAATAAGCAAGATGATCTGGCCCAATATGCAAGATGATCTTGAATAATGAGCAAGATGATCTAGCCTAATAATCAAGATGATCTTGCGCTAGAGGGCAAGTATGCTTTTATTTTCTGATAAGCTCTAGATCATCTGCATAAGAAGCAATCTTGATTAATAAGCAAGATCATCATCATGCCTAATAAGCTCAATGAGCGAGATGATCTAGCTCAAGAAGCAAGATGATATTCTAGCCTACTAAGCAAGATGATCTTGCTTCTTGAGTAAGATATGCTCTACTCTACTAAGCAACTTAGAAAAAACACACACAGGCCCTCCAGCGATTTCGTAGTGGATTGACTACCACAGTGAAACAACCGATATCCTTCGTAACACACCATACACTCTATATTATCTATACGGATATTACTGATGATGATATATGGTTATAAAAATGTGCATATGAGTGTGAGAAAAATGTAACAGAGACAGATTAGTCATAAAATGCTTGATGGCTTATATTTCCTATAAAACTTCCTATAATTATAAGACTTTCTGTTCCAAAAATCATGCATTATATTACACAGTATAATTGATCAGTTGCTAACTCGGAAACAAAAGAAATTATAGACTGAATAATGGTCAAATCGAATAAAATGGAATGTCCTAAACAGAAGATGATGAAACCACATCAACTATCAAAAAAATCGAAATTGTGTGTAATCAAATTATACCTTTCTTCTTCATCTCCCTATTCAACCCTCCATTCAACCTCTGGTGACTTAATCAGAACCACCCTCCTGCTGGTTTCCCTATATCAGAGTAAGATATCGAAGGGTGTGTGATAATGATTTATTCTGAAAAAATATTGTTTTTGTTTTTCATTTTTTAAATAAAAATCTAAAATATATATTACCAGATAATGATATTTCGACTGATTTCAAATCTCTGACTTCAATTTTTTCCCTCTGCCCATACCAGGAACATTGTGTGTTCCCTATATATATAGATAGTCTCTCCCATCTCTACCACCTTGAGTTTTGAAAAGATGTACCTACCTGGAAAAGTATGCAGTTCAGGATTCATCTTATTGGGTTTCTTCATGAACTTATTTATGAAAAAAAAAATAATAATCACTGACAAAATGTTCAAATTTCCATAACCAATAATATATATTCAATCCAGAATGTGAGGCACTTTGGGGTTTTCACTGGGGTTTTCATCAGCCATCATAATCAATCAGTGACTGTTGTTCAATTTCATATGAGAATTGGAGTTTGACCAGATTTTACCTGGGATTCTATCAATACCTACCAGAATCATCACTTCTAGATATTTAAGAGATCCAGGATATATTAGTAACTATTTCTTTCTTGTTGTTTTCACAGAGATTAGGGAAATCTCAAGGCATGTTTTATTCTCACTCACCTTCACTTATTCTTATCAACACTTTTAGTTTTGTTTAGTTTATCAAACACAGCAGAAAAATGGTGGAAACAAGAAAATCACTCGAAATACAGTTCTTAACACACCAAATCGACCACTCATAATTTGACTCTATTTCGAAGACCTGTATTTTTTTTTTAAATTGACCGATCTTCATGCGGTTTTCGATATCAGATGTGATGTTTCATCGGCTTCAAAGAGAGCTAAAACAATCTGAAAAAGTCCGCAAAACAAAACTCACACAGGGTGTAAAGTGGAACCATTACACTATGGTCTACATTTCCAATGCTGCCAGAACTCGAGAAATTTTTTTCTGATCAAAAGTCAGTCATATTATGATACACTGGGACCTCATCTCGGGACGTTTTCGTGATTTCTCCTTAATTGGCCATTGGGACAAAAATTCGATTTTTTTTCGAAAGTCTTGCATTTCTTGATTTTTTTCTCTAGAACTCCACTTGAGCTGACTATTGGGAAGAACTGTTCTCATGTTTTATGGAGGATAATGAAAGACGAAAAAAGCACTTTTTTGGATTATACAGGATGATAAGAAACTAGGACAAAATCTCATTTCAGTGAAAAAAATCAAAAATGGTGACTAAAACTATGGCCCATTCGATCCAGTAAATTCAGAAACGGCCTTCTCGATATCCATTATTTATGTTAGACCATTAGCTCGAGACGTTTTCGAAAATTCGCCTCTAAATGAAATACAGGATGAAAATTTCCAATTCAAACTTGTTTCCTGATATTGATGGTTTCCAATATTTATTGCCCAAGTATGAGACACAGAGTATTGTTGTTCAATGTACTGAGTGTTTTACAACTTATCTGACAAATTTCAACCACAACTACGATATTACATAAGAAGTCTATCACAAAAAAAAATTATAGAAGTAAAACGAGATGAAAAATAAAATTTGTAACACTTTATATCCACTAAAACTATTCTAAAAGGGCTCTATTGGCGAAATATGACATTATTGAATTCTTCAGCATTATGAAGATCCAACTGGAAAGTCCTATATCCTAAATTTCAGTACTTGGTAGGCCTCCCCGATTCAACAAAACCTCATGAAATCGGTTTGGCATAGATTTTATGAGGTTGTTGATGAGGTCTATTGATATTGCCGCCCATTCTGGATAAGGTTGTCATTATTTTGGGGTGCCTCGCCTTCTCGATAGGTCAAGTTTCATTCGGCTCCACACATGTTCAATCAAATTCAGATCTGGAGATAATGCTGGTCACCACATTCTTCTAACATTATTGTTTTCTAGAGTTCGTAATTTGTCAGATAAGTTGTGGAACACTCAGTATATTGAACAACAATGCTCTGTGTCTCATACTTGGGCAATTAATATTGGAAATCCGTTGAATAAAATGATGAGAATCATCGATATCAGGAAACAAGTTTGAATTGAAAATTTTCACCCTGTATTGTCCTATTTTCTTATCACCCTTTTCGAATAGTTTTAGTTGATATAAAGTGTTACAAATTTTATTTTCCATCGCGTTTCACTTCTATTAAATTTTTTTGTGATAGACTTCTCATGTAATATCGTACACGGTAAAAATTTTTGAGTTGATTTTAACTCCAGGTCCACACAACTTTGTGTCAATCCAGGTCCACACCGGATTGTGTAAATATTTTACAGGTACCCATTAAATAATAGTGACAAAAGATGTCTCAGAAGTATGAAAAATGTACAAAATTTTGACTGAAATTCAACAACATTTGAATCATTGATGAAACTGATTGTTCATTTATATTTTGACGAAAAGCTTCACTCAATAGGATTTTTTACCGTGTAGTTGTAAAACACTCAGTATATTGAACAACAATTCTCTGTTTCTCATACTTGGGCAATAAATATTGAAAATCATCGATATCAGGAAACAAGTTTGAATTGAAAAATTTCATCCTGTATTTCACTTAGAGGCGAATTTTCGAAAACATCTCGAGTTAGTAGTCTAATATAAATGATGGATATCGAGAAGGCCGTTTCTGAATATACTGGATCGAATGGGCCATAGTTTTAGTCACCATTTTTGATTTTTTTAACTGAAATGAGATTTTGTCCTAGTTTCTTATCATCCTGTATAATCCAAAAAAGTGCTTTTATCGTCTTTCATTATGCTCCATAAAACATGAGAACAGTTCTTCCCAATAGTCAGCTCAAGTGGAGTTCTAGAGAAAAAAATCAAGAAATGCAAGACTTTCGAAAAAAAATCGAATTTTTGTTCCAATGGCCAATTAAGGAGAAATCACGAAAACGTCCCGAGATGAGGTCCCAGTGTATCATAATATGACTGACTTTTGATCAGAAAAAAATTTCTCGAGTTCTGGCAGCATTGGAAATGTAGACCATAGTGTAATGGTTCCACTTTACACCCTGTGTGAGTTTTGTTTTGCGGACTTTTTCAGATTGTTCTAGCTCTCTTTGAAGCCGATGAAACATCACATCTGATATCGAAAACCGCATGAAGATCGGTCAATTTAAAAAAAATACAGGTCTTGTAGTTTCAAAATACCGGAAATACTTTCAGTGTAGTTTGTTTATGGTCTTTCAGTCTCCACTTATAACTCATAACCTCAAAGTAGTCAACCAATGGGAATTGGGCATGTGGGAAGGGGGAACGCTACAGCGCAGAAAAATGGTGAAAACAAGGAAGACACTCGAAATAGTTAGAAAATACCGAAAATGCCTTCAGTCTCCAAGTCTTTACTTATAACTTATAACCTCAAAGTGGTCACAGAGAAACGCTACAGCGCGAGAGCGAAAAATGATCATCGCGGTGGGGGAACGCTACAGCGTGAGAACACGGGTACTGAAACATCATTGAAATAGCGAAACCCTATCGGCCTCAACAGTGAAACATGCCGTCAGGGCGTCAACACAGTTTTTTTTCAGGGAGTGAGGGAAATATCCCTCCTGCATAATAGTCCAGTAACTTTGTCGCCTGAACATATGGGGGTAGTATGCGTCAAATCTGGTAGTTCTGATTTTTCGCAGACTTGTTCATGATGTTGGCTTCATGAATGATCCAAGTTTGTAACCTCGAGCACCAAACGCAACTTTGTCAAAAATCGAAAAAACCGCGGAAAAATCGTAATTTTTTCAGATTTTCGCGATCATAACCCTGAAGGACTAGTTTTTGAAAAAAAAAATCTCTCAGGACGTTTGAAGCAGATCAAATTTGCTACAATATGATACAAAAACTGTCTCTGTAGACCCAATAGTTTTCGAGATAAAGCTTTTCTTTTGCAATGTTTTAGGCGTCACTCGAATATACTCTAGCGGGATGAAGTTTCAATTACCTCCGATGGAGTGTGCTAGTAATATTCATGTGAAGTCACGAATTCAACCCAACTGTAGCATGTTTTCAAACTTGTTAGGCTATCTAAACCAATCTGGCCAGGATACCTCCTACAGAAGACTGCTCGATTTCACTCCTTGCGGACATACTATCAGGTGAAAATTTGTCCTTGCATCAGTAATTTACATTACATATCATTTTTCATCATTTTCTATTCTCATGTACAATATCCTAACAGGTACAGTTGTGGTGGGGAGTCACACTGAACCCTCTCTCCTGGGGGTGGATATCCACGCCACGAGGCCTCAATCCCAAAATGATGACCAGAGATGCAGCCCCACATCACCTCTTGCGGATGATTTCTTGCGGCTGCACGAAGGGTTGTGGGAACGCGTGCAGCTGCAGGAAGTCAGGATTTGAATGCTCATCAGTCTGCAGGCACTGCAGTGGGGCCTCTTGTGACAATGTACCTGATGTTGTAGTAGTAGATGTCCCAGAAGGCGACGATCTGTCCGATGTTGAAATGGAGGATGACTTGTGGGCAAAAGACGTCGACGATTCATCACCATCCCCTGATGGGGATATGCCATCCCAATACGTCGATCCAGATCCAGACGATCCTCAACCGGGACCTTCCAAAAGGGTTTAATTAATCTTTTTCTTTGATCTTCAATATTACTCTATTTCCTAACAAATATACTCACTAACTTTTAATGTACTCATCTTTTTCATTTCGTTATTTGTAGCTAAGCTTAAACATCCTCGTTAACAATCCTCATTTTATTTCTTATCATCTCATCATGAAAGTACAGGGCTTCGATTGTATAATCAGGGTCAAAATTCAATCAGAACGACAGGATTGCAGAAAATTGCGAAAGGCTCAATCTCGGAAACTAATGAGTCTACAGAGACAGTTTTCATATCATATTGTAGCAAATTTGGTCTACTTAAAAAACGTTTCGAGATAGTTTTTTTCAAAAACTAGTCCTTTAGGGTTATAATCGCCAAAAACTGAAAATACAACGATTTTTTCGCAATTTTTTTCTATTCTTGACAAAGTTGCGTTCGGTGCTCATGGTCACGAACTTGGATTATTCATCAGGTCAACATCATGAACAAGTCTGCAAAAACTACTGAAGAACTACTGGATTATAAGAAAGGAGACTACTTTTTATAAACAAACTAACCTCTTGCTGGTCCTCAATAGACCGTCTTTCTAAAATGAATATTTTTTGCATGATGATCATGTTGCCAAATGATTGATTCGGTCGATTTGTTCCAGTTCGACCGACCTCGTAGCGACGTGCTCCGTCCGACCTCTTCCGCCGTCGTTCGGTGATGACCTGCCAAGATGACGATGTGGCAGAGCGGCATGGGGGGGCACGGGGGCAAGAACAATGCGTGGATGAAGCTGATGGGCATCGTGCACAAGGAGAGGCGCCACCACGAGTCGGGCGCCATATCCGCTGACAGGACTCTCAGCCAGTAAGTCGATATTTTCACATTCTTGTTCGAGGGCGGATTTGAAGTACTGGGACCACTAAGGGTAGATACACCTCCTTATGATCATACAGGGTGTCCCAGATTAACGTTCATATACTCCGGAAGACAATACTGCGAATAAAAATAAGAAAACATATTTTCAACATTCGTCTGAAAATGCTTCCTGAATCCGCCAGAGCCCTATAAAGGTACCCACTAAACATGTATTGTTTCAAAATATTGCCACAATATATTGTTAAGCTTCCTTCCGTTATATGGAAATACAATGTTGTATCAATTTACCCGCTATATTCGTGATAACAATATAACAAAAAAAACTATCGACAAATTGTTCATAAGTTACAAAATGCCCCTTTCATTTCAAACTTCTGTGACTATGTAAATAACATAAGCAAACTACAAACAATATAGCTGCAACCTATGAGATGCAACACATGTTCAATATAGCTGAAATATACAAAATGGAACATTGTGTACCGATCGAGAGATGCCATTTTATGAAAGGCCTACGCGCAGTCGCAAACTTGCATTTGACAAACGCCATGCACACAGTATCTCAGTCGCCATATTTGTTGGTATTTGGCTTCGATAACAGGTATTTTGTTGTTGTACACGTATAAATGGCAAATAATATACTTTGGAACATAAATTTGAGTATAGTGGTGATCTGGCGATATGTGATATTAGGCAGTTGGGAAGGTTTTGAATCGCAGTTAGCAGTTGATGGTTAGGTAAGTCATGAATACTCAATGGTTAGGTATACATTCTACAAATTCATACATCGTTTTTTGATTTAAGCGGATGATTGACATAAGTTACATAGAATGATCACAATAATTCGTATACCTATACTTATAGTTATAGGACAATAGTGGTGCCCGCGAGAGTCTCGTTTTCAAGAGTCTCGCATGGTCTCGTCTCGTTTTCGACACGAGACTCGAGACGAGACTCGGACAAGACGAGACGAGACTTTTATTGGTCTCGTCTCGAGTCTCGTGCAAGACTTCTCGTGTGTCGTGCGAGAGTTTCGCAGGTAAATATTTCTGCGTGCCGACTGCAGACTTGAGAATTTCATTCATAATACAGTATATTTAGAAAGAATTCAAACTATTAAGCACAGATAGATAAAACAGTTGATACTTCAAAAACTCAATCCATGATTGTTGTAAAACGACGTAATGCGTGAAACGGAAACGGACTATTCTCTCTCTTACGGCGGAATAATGTTGGATTAAAGTTTTTGTTTTGTATACGTGTTACTTTTTGGTATGTTTTTTTTTGTTCAGATGTATGATGTAAGTATGTACCTATTATGAATTGTTCTAAAATTGTTCTATCCGTCATTCGGTTGCCCCCTTACGAGCAACCCTCAGAAGTCTTCGAGAGTCTTGTGCGAGCAAGGAATGACGGGGGCCTTACCTTTTAACGTGTGATCCCAAACACTTTCTTGGGCCATCAGAAAAATTTCTGCAGTCGATGGGAATCGAACCCACGACCGGCAAACGAATGCGGATTAGAATATTGACACTCTGTCCGCACGGCTACCTATTATTGGTACTCACTTTTCAATAAATAATGATATTTTTGTTGTAATTTTCTTTTCCTACTTCCACATTATACCTAAAAAGTAGGTGGAGGTGAATATCCCGTACTAGACTGGAACAAGATTATGCATGACGAAATTGCGATACATTTGCGAGACTCTCGTACGAGACGCGAGACAAGACGAGACTCGAAGTTGCGAGACGAGACTCGAGACAAGACTTCATATTCCATCGGCGAGACGAGACGAGACTTTATGAAAGTCTCGTCTCGTTGGTCACACTATAGGACAATCTTCTGAATTCGTTTGAGTCTGCAGTCAAAGTGAAACAAAGTGTTCCAACTTTCTGGTTTCTGTTTAAGCTCTCGAGTCTTTACTAGCTCTTTATCAAGACCTCTATAAAACATCAAAAATTATATGAGATCAATCCTCTTGATCACTGAAATACTCACAGGGAAATTGGGGTTTTGTCTAAGCTTATTGTGACATTATAATCACTGCTGAAATCATCAAATAATTATTATCTCTAATCTTATTGCACTCAGCTTTTGTATTATATTCTGAACCAGAATTGTTTCAGGAATTTGAACATATCAAATTACACAGGGTATTTGATATGGAAATTTGAAACCGGAGCTATTATGATTTTTTGACATCACCTGAGGCCCTTTAGATTAGTTAACTTCCTATTATGGCCACCTAGATGCAATTTCAAGTGACTAAAAAAAGGCGTAAGAACTTCTGGAAATGTCATATTCTGATACAGAATTGTTACAGAAATTCAGCATGTTACAATATACAGGGTGTTCAATTCGAAAATATGTTACCGGAGCCATTTCTTCACATAACATATACCCATATCAATTTTCAATATGATACACCGAATATTCTAGGAGTTCTTGTCGAATAAATTCGTTGACACCCGGTATACTGGGTGTGGTGTGACAGGATCATGGAACACCCCTTCTTTGGTTTTGGACTCAAGTCAGGGGCGTCCGGAGGGGGAGGCAAGGAGGGGCGCTCGCCCCCCCCCCTCCCCCTAGCGCCTGGTTTTCACTCATCAGATACTTTCTAAACAAGATACATTTGCATTATTCAATTCCTATTCTGATAAGCGCTTATTAAAGTGACTCTCTGAGACTTTGTTCAAATAGTATTCATCGACATCTTATACAGGGTGTTTCATAATTGAATGCTGATTCTAAAGAGTGATAATCCTTGGATGATTTTGAGAAAAATTCTTCATGTGAACATAGGTCTGTAACAGATTCGTTTCTGAGATACAGGATGTTGAAATTTAACAAAAAAATCAGTTATTCCCCAATATATCTGAAACCACTCTGGCTTTTTTCTTCTTCACAAATACTTAAGACTAGTTTCCATAAAATTATAAAAATATTGCTCAGATTTTTTGGTTACCACAATTGTGAAATTATGACTAAGAGTAAAAATCGAATAGGGACAAGCAAATGAATGCATTTATTTTCTAACTCAAAAACCGTTCGCCGGACGAAAAAAAGACAAGAGACCATTTTTATGAGAAGATAAAGGATAATTACAAAAATAATATTCATTTGGAAAAAAGACAGTGGCGTATCATTATTTTGATGAAAAATATGACAGGGTATTTTAACAGGGAAGCCACTGATCGACATTAAGAAATCCTTCATTATGGAAAAAATGTATTTCTTTTTATACTCGGCATGTACCAAAATTGAAGAAAAAAGCCAGAGCGATTCCAGAGATATTGGGGAATAACTGATTTTTTTGTTAAATTTCAACATCCTGTATCTCAGAAACGAAGCTGTTACGGACCTATGCTTACATGAAGAATTTTCCTTAAAATCACCCAAGGATTATCGCCCTTCAGGATCAGCATTCAATTATGAAACACCCTGTATATAAAGAGCTAATTTATCGACGAAGTTATCGATAAATTTGCTCAAGACCCTATAAGAATGCCATTTTTGTTTGAACAAGATTATGATTATCATCACGTGCAATTTTTTTTGTAATTCTGGCTGTAAACAGAATACCTATGTGATGTCAATTCAATTAATATTCTTTCTTTTTATGCCATGTTTTATGTAGGATAATAGATTATATATCGAGAGAGTAAAGTGCATGATTTTTCCAGAGATGGTTTTGTAGCCAGAGGGTGCTGAAATGCACTGAGGGAAGAAATAACTCACTTTCGAGGTTAATATACCATTTTTGCACGACTCGACGATTTCAATTGAAAGAATCTTATGATAAAATCAATTATTGTTAATATGACAATGAAAATCTGAACACAATAATCACAAAATGAAGTTTGATCATGACTATACCGATAAAGAAAAGTAGCCATATTGCTTTTTGTGAACATCGAAAAAGTGTGGTAGCATTCCAAATATTGCAGGAATTTGTGGAAAAACTATTGAAGAAGCAACTGCAAACATAGTGGTAGATTTATTGCCAGAAAAATCCCTGAAAATTTCTTAGCTTAGTTTTTTTTATATGTTCTAAATAATGAACATTATTTATTGTGACTTGCCCCTCCCTGAGATTACTTCTGCGGACGCCCCTGACTCAGGTGATTGAAATTAGGAATGACCCATCATCTTGATAATCATCATGTTTTGACATAAATATGTTTCACTCTCCACTTCCAGTCGCACCGGAAGTAGTGATAACCTTCGACTTCCAAATGGAACAATCTGTATATCACTGCACTTTAGAATTTCGCATCATTTTCTGAATCCGATGATTCTACATTACTGACATTCAAAAGTTCAATATCGATTTTCATTTCATTTCAACAAAATAGTTTGGTATACCATGATTCTGTTACACCCGGTATAATAGATCCATTAGTCAGCAGTCCGTTTTTCTACAGCCTATACGGAGTTTTCGATTGAAAAAGTATAGCTTGATATCTTTTTATAGGCATCTGCTAATCATTCTATTTATCCAGGAATACTTTCAACTGGAGTTCTGAATTGGATTACATTGTTTCCTTTGTTCGATTCGATACTTTATTTGATCGCATTTCTACAACTTTTACATCATTCGCAACTAAAGCCAACTCAATCCATATTATCTTCTATCCTCCTAATCTAAAAGTATATGTCTGTTCAGTTATCAGGTGGATATGTTAATCCATCCAGAATATTTTTCGAAAATTACATGATACTTTTATTCCTGACCGATTTTTTTAAAGCGATTTTTTATCGTCCACAAGACTTCTTGGGTAGCAAGAATTTCTGGTGATGAAGAAATAATCTCATCATCGTCGCTTGAAATTTGTTAACTGAAATTGAAAAATTTCAACAGAAAGTAAAGATTTTCAGAAATAATTACCTACTTGCCTGTTTTCGGATCGATTTATAATGATTTCCTGATGAGACGATGAGTATTTTACTTACTAAGCTACTGACATTAACAGAAATTGGCACATCGGCTAATCAACAAAACAAAGTCATCTATCAACATACCTATGAATACCGTGCGATGGTTCGCTTTACGTACGCTGTACGTAAGGAGAAGCTTACACCAAGAGAAATATCTATTACCTGTTATACGAAACTGTACACCTGTAATGGCCTACATTTCTGGAGCTCTTAATTTGGCACTTGTTCGGACAGAGACTACTCTGGTACTTGTCGGAGGGGTCTCGGGCGCCAGATTGTCTTCTCCACCTGCTCCGCACGAAGCTATTTTTGTACAGAGGCCTAAAGTAGCAGCAGTGGAGACAGGCACAGTACCTACAGTATATCCAATCGACCTGGAATCAATAAGGAGCCAAAGGAGTGTCAATTACCAACCCTGGGTTTAGCCTGGAATACTGTATGCTATTTTTATGCTGGATGATTTCAGGAATCAAAGCGAATATCTTTGTCAAAAACGGGTCTCTGATATTTCAATGTTGCGGGGTATGCAGAATTATTTATACAAACTAGTTCATTGAGTCTACCTGGAAAATCAGAAACACGTTTCTCAACGAATTTAACAGATTCAATTCATATTTATCTTTCCTTTTCTTTCGATTTTCTAATTCTTCTATATCGGAATTTTGGCGAGGTGAATTATATTTTTCTATCCACGTAAAAAGTCCCTTCCATTCCATTCCACACGGACACAGGTGCACAGGACAAGATTCCTCAAGGAATAGAAGGAGAATTGACAGCTGACTATGTCAGTGTCCGCCGTCCTTCAAGAATAATCAGCAATTTGACAAATGAAAATATTGAAAGTCATTGGAACTATTATTCAGAACTGAAAACAATGACAACAGAGAAAGGAATATTGAATATGCAATAACAAAAAACCGTTTAATCGCAAATACTAATTCCTGGATTTGTTACACAGGTCGAGTGAGTGTCGGTATGCGAAACAACAGGAATGACATAAATGTATACAGTATGACTAATAATGGTGAAAAATATACAATATACAAACTTACATGTGCAACACGAAATCACTATA
Source organism: Phaedon cochleariae (assembly GCA_918026855.4). Classification (NCBI taxonomy): domain Eukaryota; kingdom Metazoa; phylum Arthropoda; class Insecta; order Coleoptera; family Chrysomelidae; genus Phaedon; species Phaedon cochleariae. Next base: position 9,966,696 of record OU896719.1, on the reverse strand, counting down.
CATCAATACTTCACAGGGAACATCGTGAGAACCAAGCAAAATGAGGTAGGAATTGGTTTTTTTTTTGAATTTATGGAGGTTATATGCCTCGAGACACCTTTCTCGGCAATGTGTTCCAGAACCTCGCTTCGTTAGATGAACGAGTATTTGGAAAGAGTTATTCTGCAGGTCTCCAAAGTGACCACGAAGAGGAAGCCTCCACTCGACGGGTTAATCTCGCGGGGACTGCCAAGGAAGGAACAATTGTTGATATTCCAGGAGAGCATCATCCATGAAAATATCTATTAAAAAGAGCCAGATCGCCCACTTTTTTCAGTGTTCCAGCGAAGTAAGTGAGTTTGTGAGCGTGGCATCACCCACAAGATGAATTGAACTCTTTTGGACTGGCATCAACAGTTTCAGGGTATGTTCTGGGTGCTGCACTCCAAATATAGAAACAGTATTCCAGGACAGGTCGGATCTGTGCCTTATAGATCATGAGCAGCTGACTGGAAGTGAAATAGCTTCTGGCCCGAAACAAAAAACCAAGTTTTTGGAATGCACTTTCAGCAACTGATCTCACGTGATTTTCCCAAGAAAGATTATTGCTGATAGTAATCGAAATGGATGTCTTCAAAGGTATGGTTACTCCTGAAAAGCTCATGTTGGACACAGTGAGATCGGCTCTTCTAGAGAAAAGGCATGCTTGTGTTTTGTTTGCATTTGCATTGAAATCTACCAAGTTATTGGATCCCCATTCGAGAATTGTTTTTAAAAAAATTTTAAGGTTCCACCATATTCTCCAATAGATTGCTGCTATATATGTGAGACGTAAGCGAGCAGGTCACCAGTTGAACTCTGATGACGGAAGCCATATTGCCTATCGTTGATAATACCTGAATGTTCCAGGTATTCCATTTGCTTCCTCCATGAACTTTGAAATAGTAGATAGCAGTGCGATCGGTCTGTCGTTGCTTTTCGCCTTTTTTAGGAACTGGTTGTACTCTTGCAATTTTCTAGTTGAACGGGAATATTCCCAATTTCTAAGAGTAGTTGAACAACTTGCAGAGAAGAATTTTCCAGTTGAACGGGAATATTCCCAATTTGTAAGTGTAGTTGAACAACTCGCAGAGAAGAGGTGTTAGTTCGGGAGCACATTTCTTGAGGACAATCGGTGGTATTCTGCTGGAACCACAAACTCTGTTTTTTTTTCATCGCTTGAAGCGCACGAACGAAAATCCCTTTGATGTTCAAAGAACATCGTGCGTTCCTAGGGAGGATAGGGATAGGAGGTAGGTATTGGAATTTTTTTTTGAACTTCTGGAGATTACATGTTGTTGGGATACTTCCTCAGGCCTCATGATTTCAGAACTGACTCCGAAAAAATTGAGTACGCACAAAAACTTTCGAAAATGTCACATCCTGATCTAGAATTGTCTCTAAAATCCAAAAGTGTTACAATATACAGGGTGTTCCATTTAAAAGTTTAGTACCGGAGCCATTTCCGATGAAACCGGAAGTGACCAGGAAGTGAAAAATATGTGGAAACTCTACTCTTCACATATTATTCACCAATAACAAATCTCATTTTGATACACCTGATGGTCTAGAAGTTATGACTTGTCTAAAAGATTCGTTGACTCACGGTATACCAAATAGGGTGGAAATTCTGAAAAGTGAAATTGTATTTTGGTAAAAATACTACCTTTTTTATGACAACAATCCTGAGGAAAGAACTGAAAATCTCCAGCAAGAAGGTCATGCAATTATATCTATATGATCACCCACCTATATGAGCAAAGTTCTATACCTATGAATAAAAAATTGCCCTGATGATCCCATTATTAAATATGCACTCACTAGTGCTAGCAAAGTTAGATACCTACTACAGAAACATTGTCTACCATATGCAGATTCACTGCTAGTGGCAGCAACTCTCTTGTCCACTATGCTATTATAGTTTCTTGCTGGGATAATTCGATTTATTACTATGGTTGATAGATATACTCCTTAGTGTAGGCGAGTCGAGGTTAGTTTAGTTTATTGTACCAATATTCTACCTGATGAAGCTACTGTGTTAGCGAAACATGTCGTGTGATTAATAATTTTGTGAAGTTTTTATATCAATTACCTACATACGTTACAAGACCATGCCAGATGGAAGGTGGTAGGATAACTACTATTTCAAAGCCAGAAATACTTGGCATAAACTCGCACAAGATCTGTTGCCGTAATTTGGGTCTCATAAATCATATAACGAGATACTTAGTATTAATATTCATGTTATCGCTATTATGTCTTGTCATAGCCTGTAATGCATTGTTAACGTTTACGCATGCATATACAGTGATGAATTATGGAAGATGGCAGAGACTTTTTCTGCATGATTGTCCAATGTCTCACGAAATGATTTACGATTTAGTACGATCTATTCGGAAAGGAAGAAGTTGAATCACAATATGGGCCAGGCACGGGGTTATCCAACGAAAAGGCCCACCACTATATCACTGAAAAAAAAAACCTCACTTGTAAAAGTTTTTTTCTGCAACCGACAAAAAAGTCGTCCATTTTTATACCAAAATTAGCTCTTAAATTGACGTTTCTATTACTGACACAAAAATAGGTATGTTGCTAGGCAACATATTTAGTACCTAGGAGCTAAAGTTGAATTTTAGTTCCTAGGAGCTGAAGTTGAACTTTAGCTCCTAGGAACTAAAAAGGATATACTGGACGTCATCAAGAATAAACAACATCGTGACGGTTGATTATTTGGGTTGAGACGCATACCTGATTTGTTTCCGATTTCAGCAGATTGGCATTTCATCCCCAGTAGCACAGAATATCGGCTGCAAATCGGCTCTGCATTGGCCCAATATTTGAATATCGTAAATCGGTCGGATGATATTGTAACGATATTGAATAAATGAGCTAGACGGATCAATATGAATACAATGTTGATAGGCTTACATTTTTCAGGATCTTGAGAATCCTACATTGTATCGATATTCATAATGACATATGTGATGAAATCTATATTCCTCCTATATCCTGATGATTTATGTCTCGATATTGATAAATCTTCATGATAGATATATTGATTGCCTGATATCAGTTCATATTACAACTGGATATGTAACCTATATCGATAGAATGTATCTTGGAGGATATTGCAATGAAACATCAGGTTCAATATCGTCACGTGGACTTCTTGATTTCATATATGAATTCCATATCGAATACAAAACTGCTATTCAATGATGACATCCCAATATTCCACCAATATTGTTTGTGTGGATATTGGTAAATTATATGTATACAATAAAGAGTTGTATTCTTATGACACCATCATCTGTTTGATAATGAAGCAATATTGGGAAATGGAGATGACCTCGATATTGCAAAGAATCATCACGTTGGATATCGTGAGGTCGATCAATTTATTCCATATATGTGTACCATATCACAAACTCTATATGGATTCAATGATCAAATCCCAATATCCCAGCGATATTGTTCTAGTGGATTTCATCAGGATGAGGTTGCAGCAATATTGAGAAATGCAGATGATTTAGATATTGCGAAATATCATTATGTTCAATATTGTGAAACCGACTTCCTGATTCCATATATTTGTACCATAACCAGATCCCAATATTTATTCGAAGCTGTGATCACAATGTGCAAGCAATAATATCATCCATAAATAGGAATGAAGATAATTCGATATTGGAAATAACTATTAGGATCAATATCGTGAGGTTTACTTTTTGTTTCCATTCACGTTAACCATATCAAAAACCCAAGGTCAATTCAATGATGAAATCTCAATATTAAAGCAATATAACCTATGCATATTTCAGTAAACTTTATGTATACAATATTGTGTTCTAATCTCTTGCAACTATCATCAAGATGATGAAAGAGCAATATTGTTAAATGAATATGATCATCATATTGCAAATAATCATTGTGTTCGATATTGTGAATCCAATACTATTTCGATGTTGTCATCACAATGTGCAAGCAATATTATCCATCTTGAGTTCAGTCAGTTATATTGATATAATATTGAGGTGTAATCACTTGATACTATCAACAGGATGATAAAGGGATAATATTGAGAAATGAAGATAATTCTATATTGCAAATAATCATTAGGTTCAATATCGTGAGTTCAACTTCTTGATTCCATTAATGTGTACCTACCACATCAAAAACTCAGTGTAAATTCAATGATACAATCTCAATATCAGAGCAATATTTCTAATGCTCATTCCAGTCAACTTTATGTATACAATATTGTGCTGTGATCTCTTTTGAAACTATCATCAAGATGATAATAGAGCAATCTTTATAAATGAATATGAATTTCATATTGCAAATAATCATAGTGTTCAATATTGTGGAACCAACTTCCTGATTCCATATATTTGTACCATAATCAGATCCCAATATCAATTCGATGTTGTCATCACAATGTGCAAGCGATATTATCCATCTTGAGTTCAGTCAGTTATATTGATATAATATTGAGGCGTAATCTCTAGATACTATCAACATGATGATAATGGAGCAATATTGAGAAATGAAGATTAGTTCAATATTGCTAGCAAACATCAGGTTCAATATAGTGATGTCACCTACTAGATTTCATATATGTGTACCATATCAAACACCTAATATCAATTCAATGATGAATTCTCCATATTAGAGCTTTCTCGCGCACGTTCGAGTGTTACCGTGAACGACAAGACTAGTCACCACTGTTGCCATCTTGGTTTTGTCACTGAATCTAGTATTTTCAGTAGTAATACTATAATACTATAAGTACTTCAAAAGATTAGGGCTGAACATCGATAACTTTTGTTGCATATAATTACGAAGAGTATCAGTTTAACAGTTGAAATAATCCGATCACGATGCGAAAGGATTATTATGTTGAACGGACACGATTATTTTTAATTGTGCAGAAAGTTTAAGATGCATAATCTTGAAGATTTCAAAGTTCGAATTGTATTCGATGCGATTATTTTTTGCGTAGTTCTGAACGAACGTCTAAATTTGACCATACGCTTTGTTTGTATGTAACAATATGCATTGATTAGTAAATGGAAATGGAAATAATTCTAAAAAAATGGCTGCTCCAAGATGGCGGACAAGATTTGGTCCCATTCCATTCAAAATTGGTAAATGGGGGTTTTTGAGGTCGACGATCATGATATTTTTGTTAAAATTTGTAAATTCAAGATGGCGGCTTCCAAATAAGTTTATGTTTCATGTATAAATGACGATAACTCCGTTGTTATCAACACAAAACTATAACTGCGACATGTCATCTGTAAGAGGAAAAAAAGTTATTTGTAACTAAGTCATAGTGAGCTATGAGCTTCATTTGAACAACTAAAGTTGGTGCTGATATCTCAAATTCTAGAAGAGTTATCATATTTTTTTCGAATTCACTTCGAAAAACTCCCATGAGAATGTGAAATTCCTATCTGAATATTTTCATGAATAAAGAAGTTACGGAGGGGACATGAAAATGATCAAAATTTGTTTTTTGCGTATAAAACAAAAACGAATAGATTTTATCAAAATATTTTTTCACATTATAGTTGGCCTTGACAAACTCCACATTTGGTGTAATGTAACCGACCTCGTATCTCTCACCGTTAAAAAGATACCCATCGTGAGCATGGTAAGTGGGGCACACTGTATAAACAAATGCGCAAAGTGGAATAATACATAATTGGTGATGAAATGTTCATTTCAACACAAGTTATGAAATGAAACGAAATTATGAATGGATGAATAAGAGAATAGTGCATTTTGTGTTGCTTCCTCCATATCACTTGGGGATTCTGAACTTGTGCACAAATATTACATCAAACAAATGAGTTTATTTATTGTGGAATTTCAATTCAAGATACACCTAGGTAGGCATTCCAGTTTCTTCACATTGTTCTGATATTCTTGTCTGAACAAGAAATGTATGTTTCTAGTATAACGTGTCTACTAGTACACCCGACAACACTGTCGGGCAAATACCTCAGGTCATAGAGTGACTATCTTTGCTCGACACTCACTAGCTCAGTTCTTTCAGTTGTCTCATAGAGTCTTCAAGCGTGTGGCGTGGATCGCGAGTGGTATATTATAACAGTGGTGCAAAAAATAATAAGGTAAAATTACTTATCCCAATTATTGATACTAGTTCAACTTTGATACAATTTTGATTATGTTCTTCCTTGCCATACCATGTGCTGATGCTGCAAAATCCAAAAAATTTTTCGACCCCTCGATGCCCTCGTGCAGTTTGGTAGTTCAGTCAGAAAAATGTTTTTACCTACTTACTATGTAACAAGTATAAGTTAACCTATTGATATCATTCGAGTACTAAAGTCCATGTACCTAAGTAAAATCGTAGATACTTTTTTGTTACGTACACATCAGTGTTCGCCATAAGTTATCCAGCAGCACACACAATGTGTACCTACTCATTTCAGCACGATATCGAAACAATATTGTTGAGAAGTTATTGGTACAATATTGGGAAATAATGATGGAATAATATAGGATCCCTAGATTTGGCAAAATATCGTACCTACATACCTAAGTATTGAAGATGCTTTATTGATAACGATAATGCGATTTTTGAAACAAAATGAGTATTGTTAGATGATGAAACTTCAATAGGTACCTTGATCTCGGGGTAGGTATATACAATGTGTTCCAATATCGATGATTTTCTCAGTTGTCTCATTCCAGCACGATATCGAAACAATATTGTTGAGAAGTTATTCGTACAATATTGGGGAATAATGATGGTATAATATGGGATTCCTAGATTCGGCAAAATATTGTACCTACATACCTACCTAAGTACAGATGCTTTATTAATAACGGTAATGCGATTTTTGAAACATATGAGTATTGTTCGATGATGAAACTTCAATATAGGTACCTAGATCTCGGGGTAGGTATACAATGTGTGACATTATCGATGATTTTCTCAGTTGTCTCTGGAGATAGAGAGTTGCGGTTTTCACATTACTAAATTATTTATGTTGGCCCTGTTGGCCCAACTTTGATACAAATTTTTTACGTATATACAGGAAATCCAAGATGAATATAAAAGAATATACAGGGTTTCCCATTCAAACATAAAAAGTTGAGGTTGATTCCGGTTGAAACGGAAGTGATTTTATCAATAAAAGATTAATTTGGTATACCTAGTTGCTACCCACGAAATTTCGAAATCCTATCACGATTGATTCAGAAGTTACAGCACTGGCCGATTTCTATACACTTCTCTTATATCAATCTTCAACGAGGCTCAAGGGATAATCTCTCCGTTTACCGCTTTCTTGATCGGCCACTGGCCGCAAAGAGAATTCTCACAGTTCTGCTTTTCTTACGTAGAATACACTGGCGTATTTATTTGACGTCCATAAATGATTATTGTTCAGAAAATGGAGCCAACATGAATTCTTTTCAAATGAGACATTAGTATGTTCATGTATAGTTGGACTCAGGTTTTTTAAAATAGTACAGTATTGTGAAAACCGCAACGCTGTATATCCAAATACAACTGAGATATCTATCATAGAAAATGGGATAATATGTACTTACCTAAACAGGGTGAAGCGATAGTATGTTCTTCTTCGATATTAGCCAAACGTCAGATATACAGGGTGTTTCCGAAGTTGGGGCGATAAATGGAATGCGGTGTTTTATGAGACAGAAAAAATTTGTTCTGAAATTTTGTCAAAAAATGTTGCGCTTACACCATAATTCATCTTTCAACTATTTTTGAACGTCCGGCAATATTGCAAAAGTCATTGGTACTTCCGGTGCTTGTGATCTCGCAGAAAGCAAATTAACGCTTGAATTGGGCTATTAACCTTTAATCAATGATTTACAAGAGTTTCAGGCAAACTTTGGAGCTCAATTTCTTCCAAAATGATTTTTTTCGTTTTGTTCTTCCGTCTCCATCATCCATTTCATTGATCGCCCCAAGTTAGGAAACACTCAGTATAGAAAAAATTCAAATACAATAATTATAAATTATAATGTTCCATGATAACTGTCACCTAAAATTATTTTCAAATCTATAGGGTGTTAGCATTCCAAGATATATCGGCCGATTATGTGTTTTTTTTTTAATAGGACACCCTGTATATTTTCGCATTCATAGATTTTCCGTGGGAGGCTGGTTTTAGAAATGCATAACACTTGAGGTCCAGCGAAAATGATTACAGAGGTATAGGGTGTTCAAAATCTAGATTTTTCAATTTCTGTATTTTTTTGTGTCGAAACTATTCATTATTGTTCGAAACGGCTTACATGTCCTTAATTTAACCATAGATTAATGACTCTCCCGTTAATCTATGATTTAACAATCGATTTACTATTTACTGATATTTAATTGGAACAGATCCAGGGTGGAGCAATAGTGCTTTTGAGCTCGATCGTCAAGTTCTATACAGGGTGTTTCATTGGGGAAGGTAAATAATTCAACTATGGATAGGGGTCACTGAGGTGATTTCATAAAACCCATGGTTGATGGGTCTTCGTCTTCTTATAACCGAGATACAGGATGTTTCATCAATTTTGTCCATATCTTCATTGTCTCATAACTTTCCAACCAACCTGTATAAATTTTTAAAAATTGGTACACTTGCTCAATCTACCCTGTGGAATTGATTGAGGCAACAACAAAAGATGAAATCCAGGTCCGGCTTCACTTAAAATTCACAAATTCTTTCTGCCAGAAAACAACACCCTATACATTCGAATTTCTCATTTTTTTTTGCCATATCTGAAAAGAACATCGAGATTTCCATTCAACGATGTGCTTTTCATTCGTGCACAGACGATTTTAACTATTCATATTATGTGCTCAAAATATTATTTTTGCTCATTTTGGGGTACAAAATTGGAATCAGACGAGATTTAGTAATTTTATCACTTCCTATTCAGTATACGTGAGTATTACATTTAGAAGGAGTATTTTATATCGTTCTTTGTTCCAGACTTAGTTGCAGGTCCGTCATCAAAAAAGAGAAATTCGAATGTATAGGGTGTTATTTTCTGGCAGAAAGAATTTGTGAATCTTAAGTGAAGTTGGACCTGGATTTTATCTTTTGTTGTTGCCTCAATCAATTCCACAGGGTAGATTGAGCAAGTGTAACAATTTTTGAAAATATATACAGGTTGGTTGGAAAGTTATGAGACAATGACGATATGGACAAAATTGATGAAACATCCTGTATCTCGGTTATAAGAAGTCGAAGATCCATTAACCATGGGTTTTTTTAAGTCACCCCAGTAACCCCTATCCACAGTTGAATTATTCTCCTTTCCCAATGAAACACCCTGTATATAAAATCTGATTTAAAAACGTGACAAAACTAATTCGAAGAGGGGATTATTTCAAAATTTTTCATTCTTGAATATGTATAGGGTAACACGGGAACCGGCCAACCAAACATAATACCTATATAAAATGATGGAAATTCATTGCCCTTCACTACAATTTTCACAAAAAAAGAGTTGAATCACTCAGCTTATAGTAAATACGACATTTTCAGACGCTACAAGAGTAGTGATTCCTACTGCCTGCGAGAACGACATCCTAAGGCATGTTCGTTCTTGCTTGGCGCAAGCAGCAGATAGAGATGGGGGAAGGAAGTCCAGGCCTTCAGAATGACATAATGAATGGGAAGAAAATAAATTTTTGAATATTTCTCTTTAAAAGAATTTGAGATATTATTTTTTTATTTTATTATACAAACCGACGTATATCTGAAAAGTTGATATTGAATATATTCCACTGTATATACTATCATACAAAGTGTTTCCCATTTCGAGATATTGCCGTTTTTAGATACGTTCAATATCGAATATTATCTCATAAACTTTCCAGTATACATTGTAGCATTCAATGTGAAATCAGTCTTATTTCGTAGACTTCTGGAAATATCCATTTCTAACTCAATATCTACATAATTATATTTTATATGTATATAAGCTTTCGACATAATTTCAGGCATCCTCCTCGATACAAAATGTCAACATATCTTTTCAATATATTCACAACACTGAAAATCATTGTTGTATAAACGGTTAAATGAGACATTGATCAATTTGATCAAATAATATGCCAGCTTAGTGATGTTCAATATGAAACAAATATTATATGTATGTATATGTATTAAGGAGTTTGAATCTCAATTGCCAATACCATATTCTCACTCGATATCTATATGAATATAAACCATCGATATAAATTTTGAGAATTATTCTGGTTGAATTTCAATATCAATTTCCAAACAAATTCGCAATATTGAACATCAATATCATTTCATTATTCAAATGCGAGAGTGATCCATATGATCTATCAATATTCCCAGCATAGTGATGTTCAACATGGAATGAATATCTTCTTAAGATATAGGTATACTGAAAAGATTGAATTTCGATGGTGATTCAATATCATAATCTCTGTGTATAGCTGAATGGTATGTGTATGATTGATCGATATTATTCTGTATACAGGGTGGCCCACGGTCGATGGTACCTTAGACGTATATGGAAAACGGTACATCGGATTATCTTGAAAATTTGGTTACTTCAATAAGCGTTTGTGATCTAACGATTCAAATTATTTTCAGCGAAGCAGCGTTGCCACTTTTACCAAAAAGTAGCATCACCTTTGTTACTTCAAATAGAACACCCTGTATTTTATTGCGTTTCTAGATTCTTCTCGAAAAGCTGATTTCATCAATGTATCACACTTGGGGTCTAGCGGGAATTATTACAGAGATATAGGGTGTTCAAAATCGAGATTTTTCAACTTTAGGATTTTTTTGTGTCGAAACTATTCATCATTGGTCAAAACGGCTTACATGTCCCTATTTCAACTTTTGAACAACTATCTACCGACATTTAATTGGAAAAAATGCAGGATGGTCCAAGATTCAGAATTTTGATCACCCTGTATCTGTTCCAATTAAATGTCAGTAGATAGTGAATCAAAAGTTGAGATAGGGACATGTAATCCGTTTTGATCGATGATGAATAGTTTCGACACAAAAAATTCCTGAAATTGAAAAATCTCGATTTTGAACAGTGTGATACATTTTGATGAAAACGCAATGAAATACAGGGTGTTCCATTTGAAATAACAAAGATGATGCTACTCTTTGGTAAAGGTGGCAACGCTGCATCTCTGAAAATATTTTGAATCGTTAGATCACAAACGCTTATTATAGTAACCGAATTTTCAGGATAATCCAATGTACCGTTTTCCGTATACGTCTAAGGTACCATCGACCGTGGGCCACCCTGTATGTGCCGATAATTATCTCTAGTCTAATGCTGATATTAAAAGTCAACGTTGTGACAAAATTCCAGTTGAAGATTAATGAATATGTGTCATCAATGACTATGCTTAGTGATGTTTAATATGAAATAAATATATCCCGTGAAACTATTAGGAAGATATACTTCGTGCGCTCCAAGTGATAAAAAACTCCATACTGTCACCCAATTTCAACTCAAATTGTCTTTCGATATTAAACGGATATTAGCAATGAATATGATTTCAGACTCCATTTCGAATATGTTGCAATATTCATTCTAGATATATTCCTAACATTCAGATTCGAAAATGAATCAACATATGAATGAGCGATTGGTCGATATAATTCTTCAATATCTGATCATCGTGATGGTCAATATGGAATAGATTTTTTTGTAGACATATTGTGCAGATAGATTTCTTTATCCTCATTCAATATCTAAATACTTATATTGTATGGATATGAGCATTCGATATAATTTCTGACGATATTGTGTATACAGTCTGTCCAAGATAAGGTTGAACAGCATGGGGATCTCGGAAACGGTAGGAGATACGAAGTCACTTAAATGGGGAAAAAGTTGCGCATTCGGGGGCTCATATCAAGAGCCTTCGAAAATTTCGAAAATTATTTTTAGTTTTTGAGTTATATCGAAAAAAGTGAATTTTTGGAATTTCTATTTTATTTATTTTTCTCCGTTATTATCAGAGATACAGAAAAACTGAAAATACTTTTTCATTGCAACTTTTGATGAGGTTTACCGTGGTGATACCGATTTTTTATGCGACGTTTCGTATTCGTGGAACCATCATCAACTTTTGTTTTTTAAATACGGTCCTGATAATTTTTTCACAGATTCTGAAAGGTTTTTTTATTCTGAATTCAACAATGTACTATACAAGGTGATTCGAATGTGTTTCGACCTATTTCTATCCATCATCAATGTTTTTTCGAACTTCCAAAAGAAAAAAAGCCATCAGTTCCACTTATTTCTTATCATTTAGTGTCAAACTTGATGGATTAGTTATTCAATACTGAAAAGTGAATAAAAAATATTTCACTACATCATTCGATCAATGCAGCGTTTAAAATTGTTGGTGAATTCTTACACGAATTACTTTAACAACTTAACTTTGACAATACCTACAGAGACATTCATAACAAATGTTCAAAATGATAACCATTATTTTCTGAACAGAGATATCCTCTTCTCACAGTTGTTTCTAAGACATTGCTAAGCATTTCTGGGGTTATTTTATTGAATGCTTCGAAGACACTGTCCCTTAGTTCTTCTTCATCCTCAAAGTTATTTGCGTGTACAAAGTTCGATATATGCCCTAAGGAAAAATCCAGCTGTGTTAAATCAGGCGACCGCGCCGGCCAAGGGATAAAAACGCACGGACTTTCTTTGGAATTATGTACCAGAGCGCCATCTTGTTGAAACCAACAGAGTTCTGAACTTCCGCAATCGGTAAATCATCCAGAGCTTCCTCAAGATGATTCTCAAGCGAATTTCTATAACGTTCGGAAGTCTGTGTTTCATGGTAAATAGAAGGAACAATAATTCGTGTACCAAATATTGCAACCCACATATTAAAGCCGAAACGGTGTTGGTGTCTTGCTGTAATGTATAAATGTTCATTTTCTCGTGAACAATAATGTGTATTTTTTCTATCGAAGCTACCATGATTAGTGACCATGCTTTCATCAGTCCAGATGATTGTTCGAAAGAAATCTGCAAAATTTTAACATTTCCTGGTATACCACTCACAAGATGTCTTGCGCCTTTCGTCATCTCCTGGTTTTAGCGCTTGACATATTCTGAATTTGTATGGATGGAATTTTTGTTTCCGCAAAATGAAATGGGTTGTTGATTGAAACCAGTTGATGAGGTATTAGTGTGTTGACTAATTTTCCTTCAAAATAAGTGGAACTGATGGCATTTTTCCTTTGGAGTTTCGAAAAAACATTGATGATGGATGGAAATAGGTCGAAACACAAATGAACCACCTTGTATAATACATGGTTGAATTCAGAATAAAAAAACCTTTTAGGATCTGTGAAAAAATTATCAGGACCGTATTTAAAAAACAAAAGTTGATGATGGTTCCACGAATACGAAACGTCGCATGAAAAAATCGGTATCACCACGTTGACCGTCATCAAAAGTTTCTATAAAAAAGTATCCCCAGTTTTGCTGTATCTCTAATAATAACGGAGAAAAAAAATAAAATTGAAATCCCAAAAATTCACTTTTTTCGATATAACTCAAAAACTAAAAATAATTTTAAAAATTTTCGAAGGCTCTTGATATGAGCCTCTGAATGCGCAACTTTTTCCCCATTCAACCGATTTCGTATCTCTTACCGTTTTCGAGATCCCCATGCTGTTCAACCTTATCTTGGACAGACTGTATAAATGTAAATTTCCCTTCAACGTTTTACCAATACTGGAAATAAAAATTGTATCAACTTTGAAGTGTGAAAATAATCAATATAATGTAATAATGTCCTATCAATATTATTCATCGATATTCTTGTGAAGTGCTGTTCAATATGTTGCAGATATTGTTTGTAGATGTTTCTGGAAAATTCGTTTTCAAATGCTACTAGATATTTTCTGATAATATCTACATATATGTATATATATATTGTAAGAATATATGCCATAGATATGGTTTCTGGTATCATTTTGAATATGTGTCAATATTTGTTTTCAATGTATCCGTTACATTCAGAATCGAAGGTGTATCAACTTATAAATGAGAGATTGATCGTGATGATTCATTAATATCGTATCATCGTGAATGTTCAATATAAAATAAAAATTTTTTGAAGATATATTGTGGAGATTGTTCCTGGATAACCACTCTATATCCTCATTCAATATCTGGATGATGATATTGTGTAAATATCTACCTTAGATATAATTTAGGGCAATATTTTGAATATATAGGTATATTTCACTTCGACATTTTTCGCGCATTGAAAATGAATGTTGTATCAACTTCAAAGTGTGAGAATGATCAATATGATTTATCAATATCCTGAAAAGGCGCTGTTCAATATGTTATAGATATTGTTTGTAGATATTTCTGTAGACTTCTTTCTCAATAGCTACTAGATATTATTCGCCAATATATGTAATAATATTGGCCATCGATATAATTTCCGACATTATTTTAAATATGTGTCAATATTTGTAATCAATATACTACTTTCATTCATTATCTATCTCGTATCAACTTCCAGTTATGACATTATTCAATGGGATCCATCAATATCACATTATACTGATGTTCAATATGAAAGATATATGTTTTTGTAGATATATCACAATATCTATTCAACTATATTGTCTATATAAAAGTTTTCGATATAGCTCTGAGCTTTATTTTTGATATTTGTCAATAATTCTTTTCAATTCACTCCCCACATTGGAATATCATTGTTCCATAAACTTTCGAATACGACATTATTCCATATATGATCATCTATCATCCCAGCATATTGATGTTGGATATAATATTTATATATTCCTTAAATATATCTTGAATATCAATTTTCAATGATCACCACATATTCTCAACCAATATTCGCATAACTATATCTTATGAATATTTTATATTGATTCTGTTCCAAGCATACTGTTCAATATGTGTATATATTTGTTTTGAATCTCCTGTTAATATTATGGATAGATATTGTATCAACGTTTGATTGATAGAAACATGAATATCATCCATCAATACCTAAGCATACCGATATTTCATACGGAATATATATTTCTTGGCGATATGTTTGAGATATTGTTAATAAATAACCCGTCCATATTCCTACCCAATGTCTGAGTTACTATATAGTATGAATATAAGATACTGATATAATTTGAAGCATTCTTTTGAATATGTGTCGATATTTTTTTTTCAATTAGTCTCAACATCAGTCATGAATGCAATAACAAGATTATTTCTCATTATTGATCTATATTTGGTGTCAATATTTATAATATATCACTACGTGGTGATGCCAAGAATATTGCTCATCTTCAACCTACTATATTGTTGGTCAATATCGATGAGCCATCAGTTACATATATAGAGATGATGAATGATTCTCAATCAACGCACTTCATTGTTTTTTTCATATCAACAAATCAATATTGTAGGATGATTATAAATCAATATTATTTCAGATATTTTGTTGAATGATTTAACAATCTTTTTATGAAACATCGAATCAATATCGATCTACAATAGCATGTTGAATGTTTGGATCCAATATTGTGCTTACTTGATTTCTCGATATTGCGCCAATTTTTCATCTATATTGGTCCAATATCGGCCCAATATGAGTGTGCTACTTGGGATACACATGCTGGAGATATAAATACACCTTATTATAGTTTATTATTGAAATTATAAACATCTCAGTTGAGTATTTTTGTTTTGATCAGGGAAGCCTTCAAGATTCAAATACTTGCGTGATCTGTATTTCATTCCTTATTCTCTCTGGATGGATAACTTGTTTTTGAATAATCACGGCAAGCAATAGTTTTTTTTGTCTCAAACAACGATATTGTTAAGCTTCATTCGATTATCGAGTCAAACACAGTGTAGTATGGAGAGGAATAAATAATCACTATTATCATTGTTGATATGCTCACTAACCTAACATTTTTCACGTCTTGTTCCTATAGCTGGCACTGGCGCGGTATTTGCCATTAGAGCACCTGGTCCATACACAAATATGTCACTCTGTGGTTGTATTTATATTGAAACTACAATTCGAACATCCTAGAAAACCTAACCTGCTGTTAATGCAGGTAGAATATTCTCACCACATGGATTATTTGTCAATATTTGTTGCATTGCATGCATATGGCACAGCATTGGTGGTTACTTCACATGTTTATTTGAGTTAATTGTTTCGGTTGCAGAAAAAATAGCATGTTTCATTCGGATCAAAATTGACTTTGTTCGACTCGCAAATTTTGCTTTCGCTCTGCTTCGCTAAACGCTCCGCCTCGCAAATGCAAAATTCGCTTGTCAAACAAAGTGTCACTTTTGATCCTGATAAAACAATCTACTATTATCTACAACTATGGAGTCATTCATACATTGCTTACTCGATTTTCGACATTTAATGACAAACATCATTGTGATGAACCGAGTAATAAGAGTAATAATGATTGTAGGGTGACGTAATAATCTGACATCCCATCGACTTGTCAAATTCAACTAGGTAGGTATTCGTTCTACTACACCTTTTCCAGATGTATTTCAGAAAGCGTCAATTTAATTTCAGAATAGTCACTTGTATTTCAGAAAGCGTCAATTGTATTTCAGAATAGTCAATTCAATTTCAGAAAGCGTCATATGAATTTCAGAATAGTCACTTGCATTTCAGAAAGCATCAATTGTATTTCAGAATAGTCAATTCAATTTCAGAAAGCGTCAATTGTATTTCAGAATAATCAATTCAATTTCAGAAAGCATCAATTGTATTTCAGAATAGTCAATTGAATTTCAGAAAGTGTCAATTGTATTTCAGAAAGTTTCATTTGAATTTCAGAAAGCGTCAATTGAATTTCAGAAAGCATCAATTGTATTTCAGAATAGGCAATTGAATTTCAGGAATCGTTCTCTATAGACTGAAAGCCAGCGACCACCAGACATCATTTCAACAAGGTTAATATTTTCTATGTGTGTTATATCTCATTCAGTGGAATCGTTTTGGGGGTTAAAAATCTCCAGTCCTGGCTGGGCTTTCAAGAGATACCGGGTGTAGAAAGTACGAAAAAAAAAAAGGCAAAAACATCATTTCAACAAAAGCTGATTTTCTCATGTTCAATCGGATCCTATCATGAAAGAGAATATACAATTGCCAGGCACTTTCCACGGGGTGTTCTCCTCCCAGACAACTTTATCAAATCGTGAAAATATGATATTCACGTCATAGCAACAGAACTTGATTCTGTAAATGTTATTAAAAAGCCTATTTTACAGTATCAAACAGCCATCAGTCACTTCCTATTGGACAAACATGTAAAAATCAGAACTTTTTCATAGCAATAGGAATAAGTGTATCTATGATAGTCCCCTATACCTGAAATCCTGTAATCTGTTCATCAAATAGTATATAGGTACCTGAAGGTACATAAAAAAGAAATTTGGGGTAATAAAATTGGAAACATCACTACAGGAAGCACTGAACATCCTATGCATTCTTACATGGAGTGCACTTTCTACTTACTAATCGATCATGATGTTTTTTGAAATTCAATTGACGCTTTCTGAAATTCAAATGATATTTTCTGAAGAACAAATGACGCTTTCTGAAATTCAATTGACTATTCTGAAATACAATTGACGCTTTCTGAAATAAAAGTTACTATTCTGAAATACAATTGACCGTTTCTGAAATTAAATTGACTATTCTGAAATACAATTGATGCTTTCTGAAATTGAATTGACTATTCTGGAATATAATTGACGCTTTCTGAAATACAATTGACTATTCTGAAATACAATTGACGCTTTCTTGAACTGAATTGACGCTTTCTGAAATACATCTTGAAAAGGTATAGTTGTAACCATACTCATAAAATAGGACTTGACCCTTGACACTTGCAGATTTGCTCACATGACTACAGGCTATTCCAATAGATTAGTACAGACCAATCAGAACCATGGAATTTCATTGTTGATAACTAGCTTCCAGAGACAGGGTACTGAAAAGTGAAATGGCATATAATACCTGGTAAGATTGACTGATATGTGAGTGCACGACTTTTTTCCTGTTAATGAAAGTTATATCCAACATTGTTTATCATATTTCCACATGATATCAGAATTATTGAAATGAGTTATAAGCTGTTCGTTAATTGAGATTTCTGGCAATAAGTTTTGGATGGAAATTAATGAGTTTTTCAAATCAGATTTAGTGATTTTGCAATATAATACCCTCCATTATTTCCAAAGATATATTTCCGAACTCTCAGAGTTGCTTTGATATTCGAATATTTGTAGATAAAGTATAGTATTCTACTCGCATAAAAAGACTATTACCCACTCAGATGAATACAGCACTCGCCGGCTATCGTACTGCAACTTTCATCTTCGTGGGTAATAGTCATCACTATGCGCTTGTCGAATAATATACTATAGTGATTATATATCATGTGTTTTCCTAATGTCTGGATCCGTCTGGAATACATTTATAATGTAATTTTCATGATTTTGTTATTTCACATAGAATATTTTGACTGTTAATCTGAATTATGTTATTGCTTTATTCAACAGTAGAATCAGGTTTTGAAAAAGTGCTCAAGTAAATAAAATATTCATGTAAAAAATCTGTTTTATTTCAAGGAATAATATGTTTATGTTATATCATGGAAAGACATAACAAGGTTTGTAATAAAATTGAAAATTACTCTTCATCTCAGATTATCCTGTCAGTTGTCAGAAGTTGTTTTAGAGTCTAGTGAACACGGACATGCAGATGTATACCTATTTCTGGAAATAGTTCCACTGTTGCAGTTCTTCTTAAAGAAGGAAATTCTACGGCACAAATGCACAATCATATGTTACATGTTGCAATATGTTTTTATCGTTGTCAATCATAACTGAACATACCTAAATCACATATAGCGAATGAAATCAGCACACATCAAATTCAAAATAATTGTGCAGCTCCAGGTCAACTTGAAATAGAATAAGCATGAGAAAAGGGCAATGCTTGTAAGTTATTTCGGGAAGCATGGAAATTATTTTGAGTTGCTACTCCACATTCGAAAGAAATAATTTTTAGTTATTTCCTAACATAATCCTAGTGATCTTTTGATGTGGCATTGAAATACATTAATTTCTCGTTCATTCTAAGAAGAATATTTGATATCTGATATTCAATCCACGTGAAATTTCATTTCTTGAGTTGTTTTTATTTTTGAATAAAGTATTCCAGTTATTCACGGCAACATTATACAGTGTTCTTTCTTCTTTGTCTATATCTCCAATGAACCTAAATATACAAGGTGTTCGAGAACATCACACAAAAAACTCTACAGGGAGAAACATAGATCAAAATAAGCCGATTGAAATCAACTTACCTCTGAAAATGCACCGTTGAGCCGTGAGAGGGGGATGATGAAGAATAATTCAATTTCCAGATTTTCTTCAATATTTCGATATCCTTGGAAGGTACTGCTCTGAAACTCATACAGCGATTTATTATAGTGGATGTGCATAGAAAACATATCGTACCAATGCAATTAATATTCAGGAAGATATAGTACAGTGTGTCCATTCAGTATTCAGTGCGTAATTCTTCGATATATCGAAATCAATTATCACAAGAGAAAAACTTTGGAGAAGAAACTTTTTCAGTTACTGAAGTTGCTCATTTCGAAAATATTTCCAACGATACTGGGTGTTTCATGGAAGCGGGGCAACTCGAAGACGAGTTTTTTCAAATGGAACACCCAGTATTGTTCATTCGAAATTTATTCCGCTCAAGTTCAGCTCTACATCGCTGTCAAAAAAATTGAATTTGGTTGCGGCGTTGCCAAGTTATAATTGATAAACCCATTTCAACCAGAGATTCATCAAGTCAAGTAGCTTGATATTTTAACAAACTACTTGACTTGACTTGAAAATCAAGCTCGTGGCAAATTACGTACTTGACTTGACTTGAATTTGAGATATTTATCACTTGACTTGAAATCAAGCTACTTGATAATACTTGATCTTGATACGCACGAGTCGCATGGCGTATATTTCTGCACGCTCGCTCACGCTTAGACAAAATACGGGGGTTCCCCGAGATCTGAGCTGACTGAAACGATCGCGCAGTCAGTCTTACGACGATGCCATTTTCATTTCATCAGTTATATACAGGGTGACTCACGGTCGATGGTAGGTTAGACGTTCACGTTTATGATAGGAACGCAACGCAGAATTTTTCTGAAAATTTCGCATCTCACATTTCATCACCGGTACTATCGATCTAATATATTTTCAAAATCACGACGTTGCCGCTTCTATAGAAAAGTGGGAACCACTTTGTTATTTCGAATTGAACACCCTGTATTTTATTGCATTTTCAGATTCTCCTTGAAGAGTTGATTTCATCGATACATCACACTCACATCACACTATAGCGGAAATGATTATGGAGATAAAGAGTGCGAAAAATCGAGATTTTTCAACTTCAGGAATATTTTGTGTATGTGAAATTTTCAGAAAAATCCCGCGTTGCGTTCTCCATAAACGTCTAACCTATAACATCGACCGTGAGTCACGCTGTATAGATACACAATAAAACTGCTGAAAATCAAGTAGCTTGATAGAACTACTTGATTTTTCAAGTACTTGATGAATAATTACTTGACTTGACTTGACATTAAAAAAACTTTCACTTGACTTGAACTTGACTTGATTTCAAGTCAAGTCAAGTCAAGTAGCTTGAATATCAAGTCAAGCCGTGAATCTCTGATTTCAACTACTATTGAAGGGTCATGTTCAATTGGGTATGGTATATTTATTTATCAAAATTTCGAAAATATTTTTGGCATACCAGTAGTAGCAAGGTCTCACGTATACCAATCCAGTAATCTTGCGAGATAATCCTCTACAGGGTGCTAAAATTTACATTCTGAATATTGTAAAATTCAGACGACGATCATGAGACATTTTCAAATGGAACACCCTGCTTTTTTCATCACGTATTTATTTCGAGATCATTCGCCTTTTCATCGCAGAAGAAAAAATCAAAATCGGTTGCGGCGTTTTCAAGTTATGAGTAATTTCCTTATTTTTACTACTATTTCGGGGTAATTTGTTCGTCCTGATGGATCCTTAATTTGATTTGAGTGTGGGAATATTGCTTGCCACATGACATTCGAGGTTCTACATTGCTACTTACGATTCAAATAATATGTGAAACAAACAAACATGCCAAAAGCAACGCCTGTCTTTGAAATAACTTCTACAATACAAACAATAAAGATGCGGATTGCGAAAATTAGGAATTTTTTTTGAAATTTGGGCCATTTTTATTGTCGTTATTCCCACAATCCAAATCTCCATTTACCTTGAAGAAGGTGAACATAATGATACAAACAATATGTCTCTACTACGCGGCTTTTGGGAGGAAATTCAGCAAAATGTCGAATCAATCCAAGATATATTTGATTGTAGCGATGTTTGACAGGTCATTACACAAATATTTCGAACAAAATTCAAATTCGGAGAGCCTGTAAATGTTCCTTTTGTAAAAAGATATATGAATGGTCAATGAACAAATTTGATTATACCGTAGCAACGCAATATTTTCACAATGCAAATACATGAAAGAACTATGACGTACAAATTACCCCGAAATAGTAGTGAAAATAAGGAAATCAACCATAACTTGACAACGCCGCAACCGATTCCGATTTGTTTTCCAGCGATAAAAAGGCGAAAGATGTCGAAATGAATTTTTCAATAAAAATACAGAGTGTTCCATTTGAAAAATTCTGATGAATGTCATCTGAATCTTGCAAAATTCTAAATGCAAAATTGAGCACCCTGTTGAAGAACATGTCGCAAAATTACTAGATTGGTATACGTTGGACCTTGCTCCTACCGAATGCCAAAAATAATTTCAAAATCTGAATAAATGAATATGCCATGCCCAATTCAACATGACTCTTCAATAATGATAAAAATAGATTTATCAATTATAACTTGGCAACGCCGCAACCGATTTCAATTTTTTTCACAGCGATGTGAAGGTGAACCTCGACGGAATCAATTCCGAACGAACAATACTGGGTGTTCCATTTAAAAAAAAACTCTTCTTCGAGTTGCCCTGCTTTTATAAAACACCCAGTAATGTTGAAAATAATTTTGAAATAAGCCACTTTAGTAACTGAAAAAGTTTTTTCTCCAAAGTTTTTCTCTATATGTTATGGCTTTCGAGATATCGAAGAATTACGCACTAAATGGACACACTGTATAGGTAATTCGCATTTCCTTCAATTCATTTTTTTTATCGCGAAAGGAAAGCCCTATAATGTTCAAAGAACATCGTGCGTTCCTAGGAAGGATAGGGACAGGAGGTAGGTATTGACATTTTTTTGAACTTCTGGAGATTATATATGTTGTTGGGAACACTTCCTCAGGCAATAAATTCCAGAGCCGTTCTATGGAAGAAGGAGTTTTGATATAGTGCTGTTCGACATTTTTCGAGGTCGACATTTTCCGAGGTCGACAACAAAAGGATGTGCTGACTGAACTTGTCTAGTTCACCTGACTGGTATTGCTAGTGAAGAAATGATAGCAGAGATTTCCGAAGAACATTTCCCGTGGTATAGATAGAACAGTGGAAGGTCGCCGACCTTTCTACGGTGTTCCAATGATGTCACAGAGTGAGTAAGTGTGGCGTCCCCCACCAGGCGGATGGCTCTCCTCTGGATGAAATCTAAGAGCATCAGCGTATGTTTCGGAGCTGAACCCCATATGTGGAAACAGTATTCTAGAACAGGCCGTATCTGCGCTTTGTAGATCATGAGAAGTTGTTGAAGTGTGAAGTAGCTCTTCGCACGGAACAAGAATCCGAGCTTCTTTGAAGCAGCTTTTGCGATGGATCTGACATGATTATCCCATGAAAAAGTGTTACTGATGGAAATACCGAGCATAGATATGGTGAGCTTGGTGGGGATGGTGATGCCAGACATTACAATAACGGGCATACTGAGTTAATCCTCTCTAGAGAAAATACAGGCTTGCGTTGAATCCAACCAGGTTGTTGGTTCCCCAGGCTGTGATTTTAGCAAAATCTTCATTGACAGCATTGACTTGCCAGCGCCGTGAGTTCTTAGTTTCCTGGGAAGAAATGGGAATTCTGGCAGAGAATGCTGTATGGAGGGTACTATCATCTGCAAAGCTGTGGATGAGGCAAGTTGTTACTCCCAACAGATCATTGATATGAAGAAGGAATAATGTTTAATGCTTTCGATATGTCCAATGCGACAGCTAGAGATTCCCCGTGTTTTTTCTAATGAAGCTTGCCATAGATTGGTGATGTAGGCAAGTAGATCCCCAGTAGATCTTCGGTGGCAGAAGCCGTATTGTCTATCATTGATGATTCCTGAGCTCTCCAGATATTTGATAAGCTCAATATTGACGGCTTTTTTCATCACTTTGGAGGTTACTGATAACTAGTGATAACAGGGCAATGGGCCTGCTGTTGTTGGTCAGGTTCTTGTTCCCTCTTTTTGAAAATTGGTTGGACTTTAGCTGTCATTCAGCATGATGGAAAAATACCCGACCTGTACGAGACGGTCAACAACTTGCAGAGAATCGGCGTTAATTCTGGTGCACATTTTTTGAGGATAATGGGTGGAATTCCATCAGGACCGTTAGCCTCATTCGTTTTGAGACCAAGCAAAACTCATCTGATAGTGCGTTGACGAAAAACGATCTCGGGCATTCGACTCTCAACGGGTGGAATGTCTGGCGGCACTTTTCCTTGGGAATTCGAAGTAGAGTTTGCTGCGAACATCTCTGCAAGAATATTTGCTTCCTCCTGCGATGTTTTTGCTAATGTGCCGTCGGATTTGGACAGTGGCGGAAATGAACTATTAGTGGAATTTCTTCCGACTGCTTCAGCAAGGGACCAAAACGAACTGGAGCCATTGGGACAATCTATGAGTTTCGATCTTATCTTGGCATTGTATGTTTATGTCGATGCATCTATTGTTTGGCTACAGTTATTTCTGGCATCAACGTATTCTGCTCTAGTCGCGAGGTTAAGGTTTTTGCGCCAGCGATGGTAGGCTGTTTGTTTCAAGGCAACAGTTCTAGAACAGTTTTTGTTGGACCAGGGTTTCGATGGTGATGATCTTCTCGAAGAATGAGGTATGTATGTGTCCATTCCGAGCATGATTATTTCGGATATTTCCGCAGCACACTGTGAAGGGTCCTCCGGGAAACTCCGAGAAAAACATGTGGAGACCATCCCAATCTCCTGAATTGTAATGCCATATAGGACGTGGGGGTGCCGGAAAAGATGAAAAATCTGTCAGGTTGTGGAGATGAGTGCTTGGTCAGAATTGCCAAGTGGAGCTCTTACATCTATGGTGTAGGGTGCTGCATTATTAGTGAGGAATAAGTCAAATATGTTAGCTGAATGGTTATTGGCATTGGGAATTTGTGTGGGTTCTTTGATAAGCTGCTCTAAGCGGTGAGTGATGGCGAAAGCTTCGGCTTGTCGCCCAGTTTCATCCATTCTGTTAGAGTGAACGAGCCAAGCAGTGTTGTGTACATTGAAATCGCCCATGATGATTTCTGATGCTGGATGGTTCTGTTGAATTCGGTCAAGCTTAAAAGACAAGAATTCGTAGAGCTCTTCATAGGATGGTTCATTTGGTGATGAGACAAAAAGGTATTTGGTCTATTTCTGGCTATCGAGTTTGAACCACATGACATCAAACTTATTTGAATCCAAAGTTAATTTTCGTTGCCATGATTAGAGGCAGAGACCTTCCTTGAATCTGAAACGTGTGTGGGGTTCGTACCCAGGACAGAGCAGATATAGGTCGTATTGGTGGATGAATTGACCTGTGTCTCAGTAAGAGCCAATATGTCTGGCTTTCCAATTTGAAGGTGTCGATGGACATTGATGTTCTCACTCAGACTCAGGATGTTACATAGGTCTATCTTGAGGACTTTTTCAGTCGATGGTGAACCCCCTCTAGCACCTTTCGCCCGAAAAGCCAAATGGAGAGGTATTCTACTTCCGGATAATTTCACTTGAGGAGAGCTCATCATCACTTATTCTGTATAGAAAAGGGAGGTTGGCGTGGAAGAACAGGAAAATTTGGTTGGGTTGGCCTGAACATCAACCAGCTACTGAAACACGGGTGAGTATACCCATTTCACTGTGCCTATGGTTGATGTGGTAGTATCGCACCGGGCGATGGCATTAACCATCTTTCACCTATTGGCGTCCTGCAAGTCGCCTTCTATGACAGGCAGGACTTACCGTGGGGTTATCGTAATCCGACCACCACACGGCACTATGTAACATTTTTGGTGTACGGCACTGACATTTTGATATTTCAAAGACTGACAAAATCAACCATATCACTTTTTTCTGGCTGTGTTTTTTTATAATTTCCTTCAATTTTCGAGATGAATAACAAAATTCATTTTGGTGTTTTTTTTATAATGTTTTGCTCGTCCCTATATCATTTGTGTTGAGCTATGGACCACAAATAATCGTGTTCACTACTTGAGTCTGTATGACACGGGCCAGTTTTTCACTCATATACAATGGATCTTCATTGAACACAATAGAATACTCAATAATCTGAATTATTTTCTGTGGGAATATTATGTGCTGTGTGGCACGACATAAAATCACAGATAAGATATTGTGACAAGGAGCATGCGCATGTTATGTCAATCAATCAATCAATCAATCAAAAATATACTTTATTGTCAAAGAAACACATGAAATAATATAATATGCAGATGCACATGCCGGTTGTGTTGTGCGTGTATATTAACCTCAAAATATATTTTTGAAGATATCCAAGATTGAAGAATGGTGTAAAAGTGATAATTTCTCAAGAAAAATATCTGTCTGCAGTTCTGCAGAAGTGAGTGTTATGGTTAAACAAGTCGGAATGGAGAAATATAAAATAATTGTCTCGTGAATCGCACCAAAGAAGAAACACCCGTGGGCTAGGAGTTCTGCATATGGTACTAAATGGAAACCTTACTGGGAACCAGTGGCGGCTCCTCAGAGGAGGCAACGGAGGCTGTGCCTCCTCAAAGATTTTCCTTAAACTAATATTATCCATACTTTCTCATTGGAAGGACACCAAAATACATGGATTTTGATTTTATTTCCTGTTTTCAGTTCAATATTCTTGAATTGGCAACAGTGCTTGCTTACGCATCACACGTTGAAGTCTGCAAATCACGCGTAAAATTTTCAACTTGGCAACATCTATAGGAGGCTAGACTCCGTCACCCCGCGCAACCTACGCGCGCTATGCAAATGCCTGAATACGCCCGAATAGCACGTGTTTGTCGTGTCGCTCCGCGAATTGCGGACAAACGCGAGTGCATTGTTTATGGTCATGTTAGGTTAATGGTTAGGGGCTCTATAAATTTCTGAAAAATGAGTGTTTCAAACGATTGCGATTTAGTGGAATACTTTTTGGTGAACCCATTCAGTGCTCTCATGAAGATTAATTGATTGTGAAAAACAAACGTCCGACACCGGAATTAAAAAATCTGATTGTAACAGGTACCAAACAAAATCGTTCGTTCAATTCTGATAATTATAAAAAATATATCTGGTTGACGGGATCTGAGGCAAGGAATAAGCTATTTTGTTGGTACCTACTGCGTATAATTTTCAACCGATAAGTCATCATGTTGGGGGCGATTAGGATATAATGATTTGAAAAATTTGCCTCGCGGATTGGATAGACACTGCAAATCACAGGAACACATCTCTCCAAGTATTAAGTTCAGGTTAACTGGTAAACAAAATATCATTAAAGCTATTGATTTGGGTAAGTAGAGAGTTGTTTTTCACATTAAATCTCATATCATTCAGCCTCCTCTGTCATGAAAGTCACGAGCCGCCACTGCTGGGAACCCTGTATCATATACGTATACAAATTCCATTAGAATGAATAATGATCAGTTCCCTACTGTTCTGGACAAAATAAACTAAAAAAGATTCGAATATGCGAGAATGTATCCCACCAGAAATGATAAGGTAGATACTCAATCCACATTTCATCTTTGTCAAAGCATGTTGAAGCGTCCAATCGAGCGTTTCTGGGTGTTTGCAAACAAACAAGGATATTTTCGGCATTCTTCAATTGAAGCAAAAACATGTGCTTCGAAAACCAAACCATGGGATAACAGTAAAATTAATCAGTGGACATATATTATATTCGTAATTTATATTACATCAATTACCTTTTCGAAATACCAACATTGCCATATCCCAAAAAAATGGTTTCTCACTTCAAAACAAATCAAACAATTCGAATGTTAAATAACGGCGTTAAGCGCAAGCGCTTCAACATAAAATTAATGAAAAATAGGACATGTTCTATTCTCCATCCAATTTCGCATTTCGACTCTCTGTTTCTATAATATACGGTGCAGTAAATTCTGAATACGAATTTCCATTCAGAAAATGGATGAAAAACTGGCCCATTTCATACGGACTCTAGCAAGCAAGCTCTTCATCATCTGATTTGAGAGCTGTTCATTTCCATATTTCAGTTCAGGACTTCTGGTAATCGTGAGAAAATAAATGAAATATGAAGATGGCCAACAACATTAACATATGCTAAAGTAGTTCATAAACATGAGTATTGTGGTCAATAACTCAACACAAATGAGATAAAAACTTGCAAAACATCATAATCGTCATACTCTTAAACAAGTATGGCGGTATGGTGGTCAGTGCCGTACTGAAAATAAGTCACATTGACTTTAATCAAAGAGAATGCGAAATACCCAACTCTGTATATTGATTGAATCGGTACGACATGTTTTTCATGCACATTCACTATATTGAATTGCCCTACGAATATCAGAGCAGTATACCATTCGGAATTTTCGAGATTTCAAAGAAAATCACGAAATGAAATTGTTCTTTATCGTCCTCCCACTTCTCATCGGTGCATTTTTGTATAGCGGTAAATTGATTTCAATCGGCCTATTTTGGCCTCTAGTTCACTCTGTTGAATTTATTGTATGTTGTTCTGGGTCACCCTGTATATTTATCCAACTGGTGTATTTGGTTTTCCATGTGCCCAATGTTCTTTTGGAACATCTGAGCCTCTGATGCCTATCATCCATCCACTAGCAATAGGCGATCTAGACACAGCACAGCACATCCTTTCGTTGTCAAAACTCGTATCAAAACTCCTTCATCCATAGAACGGCTAGGCTCTGGTATTCATTGCCTGAGGAAGTATTCCCAACAACATACAATCTCCAGAAGTTCAAGAAAAATTCCAATACCTACCTCCTATCCCTATCTTCCCTAGGAACGCACGATGTTCTTTGAACATTATAGGAATTTCCTCTCGTGTGCTCCAAGCGATGAAAAAAAACCGATAATGTTACTCCCTAATAGCACACAACGTCCTAAGGACGTCCCTATTTGGTACAATTCACGTTTGAATGTCCCAAACCAAAAATAAGTGTCCTTGGGACGTCCCATCCCATACATCTCATGCAATTTCCTGGCAAGGACGTCCACGGAATGTCCCAGCTGGTACATCATTTCAAATGTCCTAGAAATAGCATCCCTCTGACGTCCCACGTGGTACATATTGTAGAATGTCCATGCAAGGACGTCCTTGGCATGTCCCTGATGGGATATGATTTTGAACATTCCTTCAGGGACATCCATCGAATGTCCTGAGTAGTACATATTCTGGCGTGACTTCAGATCTTATATAAGAGGTCGCTTCTAGACAACCATAAAATGTCCCTGATTGTACATTCCTTCAAATATTTCTGCACAGACGCCCTCAATATTTCCAGGATTGTATAACAATCGAAATGTCCCTTAGGGACAACCTTCGAATGTCCCTTAGGGATATCCGTCGGATGTCGCAATTGGTACATGCACTGTACTCTTCCAATGTCCTAGATATAACGTCCTATGAACGTCCTAGTCGGTACTTTCATAAGTTGTCCCTGCGAGGACGTTAACTTACACCTCACCGACGAATGATTGCTCGTAGGCTATAAGTACTCCTCGTCAATGTCCTTCACGTAAATCCATTGGACAGCCTTGGGAAACTTTTTGGAGAACTTCTACGGACCATCAACTCAACTGGATGTCCTAATCAGCTATTCAAGATCTGGTTCCAGAGGGACCCAGAAAAATTCAAATTCAAGAATAATTCATATGACTCTGAGACATCCTATGGACATCCAATTGATATCTCTCAGCGTTGCTGATAGGTCATCCTATGGATGTCCTAAGG
Source organism: Phaedon cochleariae (assembly GCA_918026855.4). Taxonomy (NCBI): domain Eukaryota; kingdom Metazoa; phylum Arthropoda; class Insecta; order Coleoptera; family Chrysomelidae; genus Phaedon; species Phaedon cochleariae. Next base: position 9,937,327 of record OU896719.1, on the reverse strand, counting down.
ATATCCTCTGTAGTGCTTGATGAGGAACACTGTAGGATTTAGGTATTCGATTGTTGTCCCAGAGACATTCCTCAAGGACGCCCCTAGTTGGTCCTCAAGTGGGACATTTGTGCGTCCCACTGACGTTCAATGGACGTCCCGATTGACTCGACAGGACGTCCTAAGGATTTCCATGGGACATAACCCAGATAGCACAAATTCCTTTTGAGGCCCTTCTGAGGCGTTCACAATAATGTCCTCAGGACGTCGAGAGCGAGCCAGAGGACATTCTTAAGACGTCCTCCTGTTACCATTCTCTACATACTAATAACGTCTCAGAACATCCCTATAAAATCTTTTGAGACAACCTCAGGACATCATAGTAACAACTTGAGGCGGTTTTTGATGATGTTTCAAGGAGGTTCAAGATTTATGGGAAAATATTATTCGTATATAGAATGAGTCACTAGTGTGTTCTCCTCCGATATTAGCCAAACCGTCAGATATATAAAATGAAAATTCAAGTACAACAGTAATAGGGTTTCATAAGAATAATCACCTAAAGTTGTTTTCATATCTATAGGGTGTTCGAATTCCAAGATATCGGTTGATGATTGGTTTTTTTCAATGGAACACCTTGTATATTATTACATTTTTGAGTTTTCCCTGAAGAGTTGATTTCATCAATGCATCACACTTGGTGTCTAGTGGGAATTATTACAGAGATATAGGGTGTTGACAATCGAGATTCTTCAAATGTAGGATTTTTTGTGTGGAAACTATTCATTAATGGTCAAAACGGCTCACATGTCCCTGTCTTAACTTTTGATTAGCTATCTACTGATATTTATTTGGAACAGATACAATAAGCTGATCAGTATTCTGAATGTTGAACCACCCTCTATTTGTTCCGATTGAATGTCATTAGATAGTAAATCAAAAGTTCATAAGAAAATGTGAGCCGTTTTGACCAATATTGAATAGTTTCCACAAAAAAAATCCTAAAATTGAAAAATCTTGTTTTTGAACACCCTATATCTCTGTAATAATTCCCGCTAGACCCCAAGTTTGATACATTGATGAAATCAGCTCTTCAGGGAGAACCTAAAAATGCAATAGTATACAGGGTGACCCATTTGGAAAAAAAAACAATCATAAGTCAATATATCTTGGAATTCAAAAACCCTATACAGATATGAAAACAATTTAATGTGAAAGTTCTCATGAAACCCTATTACTGTTGTACTTGAATTTTCTCTATTTATCTGATGGTTTGGCTAATTTACAAGGATAACACACTATTGACTCACCTTGTATTATGCAAATGATAATTTCTTCAAAATAATATGGATCTCATATTTGCAAAATTTCTCTCTATTTATAATAGGTTCAAATGAAAAATCAAATGAAAAACTTACATTCTATTATTTATAACTTATTCTGAAAAATTTCGATTTCCTTTTCGAAGAAATGTATTTCAGCTTCTTATTGTTGAGCACTACTAGAAGTCATTGCCTATTGGTAGTTATATTTCTCCATGTTGTTTTTGATTTCTGAACTCTGGACATTTCTGATGCAGAATCAACTGGAAGTTGAAGCCATGCAATATTTTATAGATTCTGAAGAAGCAAAACTATCTGAAACAAACAATGTATTAATATTTCATGTCCAGTACTTACTATAAATGATATGATTTATGTAGTAAGGTACCAACCATTATTGAATCTACTGAAAGTTCAAGTCTGCATTATGTACAATCTTTCATAATTGAAGAAGCCAAAATATCTTGGAATAAAATATCTCTGCTCTGATAATATCATCATTTTGTGTTATCAATAACCTCCTGAAACAAATAATGTACCTATTAATATTTCATGTTCCAGTACCTACTATATCAATGATTTGATTTAGTTACCTACCTTTATTGAATATACTGAAAGTGCAAACATGCATACAATTTCACATAGATTTCGAAGAAGCCAAAATTTCTTGGAATGAAACATCTTTGCTCTGATGACATCATCAATCTTGTGTTCTCAATAACTTCATCTGAAACAAATAATTAACCTATTAACATTTCATGTCCAGTACCTACTATATCAATGATTTGATTCAGGTACCTACCTTTATTGAATTCATACTGAATGTTCAAGCTTCCATCCAATATTTTATAGATTCTGAAGAAGCAAAGATATCTTGGAATAAAACATGTTTGCTATGATGATATCATCAAGTTTGTGTTCTCAATAACCTCCTGAAACAATAAATAATGTATATGAATGTATCAATATTTCATGTCCGGTACTATCAATGATTCTATTTAGTATTTACTCACCTTTGTTTCTTATTGCTACCTGAGAGAAATGTCATCAACAGAGATTATCATCCTTTTGTTATTGTTATCTTTTAATTCTGTGCAATAAGTTCTTCTCGCAATTATTTTGTGAAATAGAAATTTGATGAATGCATGATGGAGGTATTCAATGAATACTCTGATAATTTTGATATAATCATTAATATATTATGATGTATCTAAGTATCTTGAACAAATCATGACTATCATGAGACATAACCTCAATTCTACTTCTTCTTTTTCTTCCTTGTGTCTTCGATGACACGTTATTTCATGGAATGTCATCTGAAGACGTCCGTAGGCACGAAATTCTTTACATCCTCAGGCTGTCACTGAAAGAACTCATTTAGGACAATTACAGCGCTAAATTTACGCCTGATGATGTTTTTAGGTTGTAGAAAATAGAACGTCCTCTCCAGGCGTTTGGCGACACATTGAGGATGACCTTAGGCGAGTGTGTGCTATCTGGGAAGTGTGTTATTAGGGCTCTGCATCGTCACACAAAATGACGCATTTCCTAACGTGTTACGTACAATATTGTTTCTAATTTTGATGGGAAATTGAGCTCGAATAGATATAATAACGAGCTCTACATCTGTTTTACTGATCATGTACAAAATTCGGCAAGAAAGTTCACTCCCGTCACGAAGAATTCGTCCAACGATAATATGGTCACAAATCATCGCAGCGACCAAATTCACGAAATTACGACGCGTCTGAAATTGTAGATTGTTTTATCAGGATCAAAAGTGACACTTTGTTTGACAAGCAAATTTTGCGAGTCAAACAAAGTCACTTTTGATCCGAATGAAATATGATATTTTTGCTGCAACCGAAAGAATTAACTGAAGTAATAATAACTATAATAATATAGGTAAGCAAATAGGAGAATGACCTCAGACTACTTCATATAAGAATATTGGAGAGCGAATTCTACTTCGTTACAATTCGTGTTGATATGCATCATCAGGTACTACATGCACGAATTCAATACTATACCCGAAATGTGGATGCCGTGCCATATGTATGCAATGTAACGAATAATTCGTGTGGTGAGAATATCCTGCATGCATTAACAGATCAGGTTAAATCAATTTTCGAGAATGTTCGAATTGTAGTTTCAATATAAATACAACCTCAAAGTGACCCTTTTGTGTATTCCATTAAATCGATGAATCGATGAATTCATTTTCACCAGGTGTCAGCCCTTATAGCGAATATACCGCGCCAGTGCCAGGTATAGGAAAAATGAGTGGAAAATGTTAGGATGTTAGGATGTTAGGATGTTAGGATGTTGGGATATCGTGGAGAGTGGCAAAACCGGCTTCAGTGACATGTTTTCATTGCAAATTATCTTCATCAGACCATCGAACAGCTACTTCTGAAAGTTGAGAATAGTTATTTGTGTATTTAGAGCGCAAAGTGATAGATTGCCGCTCGACAAAGAAAGTTACCGCGCGATGCGGAGTGGAGCGCGGTAATCTTTGGAGAGCGGCAATAACACTTTGTGCTCGAAATACACACAAGATTTTTTCTACTAACGCAGCTTTTGGAAATAACTAAGTTCTTATCCATATTATCCCATATGTCAAAAAAAAATTGAAATAACTGACAAGCCAGAAAAAAAAAATGTCGGGCCTACCGAGAATTGATACTGGACCACCAGTGTGGCAACCTGAGCTTCAGACCTCTGAGCCATAGTATGATAAACTCTGCAATCAAATTGAACATTACTCATTGATGCAATGAAATAAAGACACACTGTATTTCTGATGACAACAAAGAGTTTAAATATAAAGTATAATTCATCGTTTTCAACAGATATGCTTCATCGGGAGCTTCTTGTAGAAATTATTTGGTATAAATCTTCAGCAGTGAATGTTTTTGATTATTCTCGCTTTATATCCAATAGATTGTTTCTTGAAAAATACGATAACTTTCAGATACTTATTGATTCCGATATTATCTTCAACATTCAAGCATGTATACGTACCATCGAATATGTAAACCAATGCGTTGATTACTTCAAAGTCTTTGATTTTTTACCAAAATAAGCCAGTAAAACGTTTTCTGAACACATATTCACCATCTCGGAGTGGCACCAATTTATGAATGAATCATATATTGTAATTCATATTCCTTTCTTCATTTCTCCGGTAAGAGATTCAAACTCTTGCGCTTTCTGCTATATCAGGAGGTGTGTTTGATAATTCACTGTCACTATTTTCCATCATGAAAGAATTGGGGCTTTTCAAGAATAGATAAGTATAGGTTTCAGAGATGTGCGAGCGTTTTTTCAATATTTCCGCTCACGAGCGCAAATGCTGTCAAAGAATGACATTTCTGGGAAAACGTCAACTTTGTGCTGGAATTTGAAAGCGTCAAAGGCTTCTTTGTTAAGCGTTTGTAGAAAAACCATTTTTTTTTCAAGACACCTCCTAATTTGAAGAAACTGTAAATTAGGTGAATGTGAAAAAAGTATTTTCAGGATGGCAGTACAGACGCGTCGTATAGAATACACTCGTTTGACATTTTCATTAGTGGAAAATGACTGATTCGAGTTCAGATTCCCCAAGCGATGTCAAGGAAGCAGCACAAGAACTTACTGTTGGAATGAACGTTCCATCGTGCTTCCGTCAGTTGTGAAAGGTCTAAATTCACATTTCAAGATATGAGATGCTCTCTTCTCGTCGACCTCGACAAAAAATTCCATATTACGTATACTTGTTTCAGTTAACCCTCCAAACCCCTTACACCGTTATGAGTTTCTGAATAGTCGAAGTTCGTTGCTGGAAGTCGATGTTTCAATAATTTATCTCATTTCGTTACAGTTAGATATGCTTAACCTCCTGATATTTCCCTCAGCTCCATTTAATTTTGTTCGTTAAAGTTTGTTGTTATCAAATTATAATGGCTTGATGTTTCCTATTACTGCAGAACAGAATATCACGTGAATAGTTTTGTATTGTTACAAATTTTCCTTCAATTGTAAGCGTAGTTCACGATAATTAATCCAATTGCCCAGTCTCCCTACATGGTTTTATACAGGGTGTCCCGTTGGGAAACGGAAAAAAATCAACGGTGGATAGAGCTCATCAAGGTGGTTCTGAATATACCATATTTGTCTTACAAGTTTTATATCCGAGATATAGGGTGTTTTATCAATTTTTCCCAATTCTTTGTGAGGACATAACTTACGAACCACTTAGGATATTCTTTCGCAATTTGGTACACAATTCCTTCTTTTTCTACAAAAGTGACTCACCTATCAGTCACGAAAAAAATCCAGGTCCGGATTAACAAAAGTTGATAATATTTCTGGACACCAAAAAGAACACCCTGTATTTTCTCGATTCTCAAAATCCGCTTACATATTTGGAAAGTGCACAAAAAGCTGAACCGAATGGTGTACTTGTCATTTTTCCGCATGCAATTTCACTAAGGAATTTCTGATTTTGAATTCGAGGTTTTATGCATTTGGATAGGTAAAAATAATATGTTTTGAGTTTTCCCAATCGAATAACAACAATTATCACGAACCACCCAGTATATTCTTTTGGAAGTTGGTACACGAGTTCTCCTTATTCTACCCAAGCGCCTCACCTATCATCCACGAGAAAAATCCAGGTCCGGATTAACGAAAATTGATCATATTTCTGGACCCCAAAAAGAACACCCTGTATTTTCGAATTCTCAAATCCGCTTACATATTTGAAAAGTGTACAAAAAGCTGAACCGAATGGTGTACTTTTCATTTTCCCACATGCAATTTCACAAAGGAATTTCTGATTTTGAATTCGAGGTTTTATGCAATAGGTAAAAATAATGTTTTGAGTTTTCCGAATCGAATAATATTATCACGAACCAACCAGTATATTTCTTTGGAATTTGGTACACGAGTTCTCCTTGATCTACCCAAGCCCCTCACCTATCATTCACGAGAAAAATCCAGGTCCGAATTAACGAAAATTGATTATATTTCTGGGCCCCAGGAAGAACACCCTGTATTTTCGAATTTCCATAATATGCTCACATATTTGAAAATTGCACAAAAAGCTGAATCGGATTGTCTACTTCTCGTTTTCATACGTATGCTATTTCACTACTGAATTTCTGATTTTGAATTTGAGGTTTTATGCATTTGGATAGGTAGAAATCGAGGTAAGATGGAAAGTTTTGAGTTTTCAGAATAAGAAATTAATTAGTGAAAGAGCATGCGGGATATTGAAAAGTACACAATTTGATTCTCCTCTTTGTGAACTTTCCAAACATGGAATCGGACTTTGGAAATTCGAAAATACTGGGTGTTCTTCTTCGGGCCCAGAAGATCAAAATTTTTCGTTAATCCAGTACCAAATTCCAAAAGGATATACTGGGTGATTCGTGATAGTTTCTATTATTCGATTGGGAAAACTCGAAACATTTCATTTTTACCTATCCAAAAGCATGAAACCTCAAATTCAAAATCAGAAATTACCTAATGAAATAGCATAAGGAAAAATAGAAAGTACATCATACGATTCAGATTTCCATGCACTCCAAATATGTGAGCGGATTTGGAAATTCGAAAATACAGGGTGATATTTTTGGGGTCCAGATATATGATCAATTTTCATTAATCCGGTCCTGGATTTTTCTCGTGACTGATAGGTGAGTCGCTTTGGTAGAAGAAGGCGAAATTGTGTACCAAATTCCAAATGAATATACCGGGTAGTTCGTAAGTTATGTCCTCACGAAGAATTGAACAAAATTGATAAAACACCCTATATCTCGGATATGAAACTTGCGAGACCCTACAAATATGGTATATCCAGAACCACCTTGATGAGCTCTATCCACCGTTCAATTTTTTCCGTTTCCCAATGGGACACCCTGTAGAATCAGTGGGGAGTCTTGAAATGTTTCGAAAAACGAGTCCATCTGCCAGGAAAAAAGAAGAAAGTACTGCTCATATCTCTAAACTTAAATGAAATCCGATGGAATTTCTCATACTGACTGAATCTAGTAAACCAAAATCAGTTCATGATATTTCAACTTTCAAACTGAGGTAGGCCATAGTGAATATGCATACCATCATTTTCACCCATAATGATAGTTATGTATTATACAAGGGGAAAAACTAGTAGTTTTTAGCTCCAGGTTGTGTTGTTTCCCGATATGTGTAGCGGAGGGAGTCAAAAAACCGTGAACTTACCTCAAACTAAAAAAAGTATTTTTTCTACAAGCGTGCGTGAATCACCCTATACTCGCACGCAATTAAGTTTGGGAAGTGTCATTTTCCCGCAACAGTGCGGGAAAACAAAGATATGATGAAATCGCTTGTAATATAAGTGGTTGCGGTGATGGAATATAAAAGTTTAAGTTTGTTTGTTGCAGTATTAAGTATGTATGTTCAGAATCATCCATCAAATTGCACTATTTATTGTAAAAATTAAGAAATATTGAGAAATAAAAATTGATTATTATAAAAATCCCCTTATAGATTTGGATTGATCTGACGGGAAACGTCAATTTGTCATGCCATCAATCAAACCTCAAATAAGTTTGATATTGTCGAAGTGACAGACACAGCGTTACTGTTATTTTCGATTCAGTGGAAATGCCACAAGGTATTTTTGGCTCATTTCATAGAAGTGTCTGGAATCTAGAGACCAAACTCCTAATGGGCCTGCTGGCTTCCGCAATGAACCAACATAATGCGTCAAACTGTGAGTTCACAATAGCTATTACTAATAATTAATAGATAGAGAATATATATCTCTTGTTATAGTTGTTCCTATTTGCTTGAATAATTAATTGAACGATTCAATCAATTTCATACGCTTGTAGAAAAAATATTGTTCCTAACTCATGCGGAAAGTTTCTTTTCCGCACTCGACTGCTTGCCCGAACTCCGCTTCGCGTCGTCCGTTTCAACGGCAGTCACGTGCGGGAAAGAATCACTTTCGGCACTTGTTAGGAAAATTACTATTTCCTGTGAATACACTTTTTTTTTGTGTCAGGAAGAAGAACGAATCGATATTCAGAAGATATCATATTATATTGAAATCATAAAATCATTGAAGTGAAATTGGATGTTTTCAACAGGTATGACACCTGCTATGCCGGAATCTTTATCATTCTTCTGCAGTAATCGAGACGGTGTTGCTGTTATTTTTCGGAACTGCCGAAACAGTGTGAATATATGATATATCCGGAAAAAAGTACTCTTCTTTCCCGCGAGGACAAAGTAATTTATGGAAAGTGACGTCTCATAGCCTGCCAACAGAGATACTGGAAACCACAACGTGTTTTTTAAATTTCATTTGTTCACACCTATAGCAGTATAAGACTTCCCCCCAAATTTCACATTCCACTACACCAATATGAGCTCGCCGAATCAGAATCGTTGACCAAAGCACCTCGATGCCCTATGAGTAGTTCGAATTTCAGTATAAGCAGTAGGTCCCGCTCCTCCTAACCCCGCACCAGTTTCGACTTCTGGGAAGTTGGTTCCCAACTTCGAAGTAGCAATATACAAATTTCACAAAATTGTCTGGAACATGTCATATTATAATGTCATGGAGATGATTTCGAGTGTTATTCAGTAGTTGATACAGAGAACACATATTTCTGGAATGGATGCCAACGCCAACAACTTCAATACACGTCCTGATGTGGATTTTTATGATGAAATTCAAATCCACAAAGTTGTTCACAGGAATTTACTCGACTAGGACGTAAAATCACCAAACCAGAGTACCTACTCGATGGATTATAATATTATGTATAGTAATACTATATGAGTACTTCAAAATATTTGGGTCATACATCAATAGCTTGTTGCATATTCACAAAAACTATTAGTTTAACAGGTATGAAATTATCCGACCGCGAAGCGGGATGATTATTTTGTTAAACTAACATGATTTGTAACTGTGCAGGGAGGTTGAGCTGTATAACCTTGATGATTTGGAAGTTCGAATTGCATTTGATGCCATTATTTATGAGTAGTTCTGAACGAACGTAAAATTTGACGAATGGGCGTGTACACATTAGTAGAACTTTTAACTCAAACCATGTTTATAATGATCCTTCAATACATAAATAATGATTGAAGACATAATTCGATCGAAAAATTAACTGGATTGTTTTATTTTTGAACATAAATAATAGTACCTTCTGAAAACGGACCCTCTTATGACGTAGAAACCTCTCCGACGGAGACTGAGGCAACTGATATATTAATTCTTTCAACTGTGATCTCGCGCTAATTCACTCTGGAACCAATGAGCGTGACCCATGTGTGACACTTATCACTGTTGCCATATCATCCAAACAAAATATCCGAGAGATCGAAATCGATATTGAAATATCTCTTGATATTCACTCTACCACTACTGCAGACAAATATATCCAAGTTATCGATTGTAGGTTGAATCATTGAAATATAAACAATCTCTAGACAACGAAATGTCTCAATCTCAAAACCATTTGCATTATTACAATTTCACAAAAATCCGATACATTTCATAAACGCAGCACCATTGCTTTGTTGACCCGTTTTACATGGAGTTGCAAAAAGTTAGGTTAGAATTGATCTTCTTCTTGTTCTTATTATCTTTGTCCCAAAAATCAGCTTGCCGAATCACCAATCTTGGTGCTTAGTCAGAAATCATGTATCATTCATCTCTGTCTGGAAAATTCTTGTTTAAGTATTAGGGTTTTGACGTCACATCTAGAATCGTTTTCAGAGGTCCGAAAAATCAGGGATTTCAATATTTTTTTAACGGTATGCGGTGGTGAGCTAGTTTGGGTGAGTTCTATCGAATTATGAAATAACAATTCTTTGTGATATAAACCCATTGTTCGTATGTAACAATATGAATTGGTTACTATGGAAAATCATCTCAATTGGATGTTTTGATTGGTTCAAAATCATTCGAAGGAAATAATGAGTATTATTATTCAACAAAACCGACCTGGTCACGTCTCAACCTAACTGCTTTCGACAATTTCAAACAAATCTGTCCTGTTCACGTTTTAAATATTTGCTTACAACTTTGCATGTACAGAATTTTATCAATTTCTCAAAAAAAGTGGATATGGTGTAGAAATAGTGATACACAGACATTAGAGACAGACAAATTCATTAGATACTACTTATTCTCATTCGACAAACAGTAGGCAATTGCCTATCACAGCACAATCGTGGGAAATACAAATTGCAAATAGTCTATAATCAGATCCAAACTACCCCAAAATGTCCTAATAAACACTTTCAATTAATATCTCTGAACACGATATACTGCCCAAACCTTCGAAAGAATGTACAGTCAACCAATAATTCGATTCGAGCATGTATCCTACCTATACATGGTGTTCCTTAATGACATTTTAATATTCAAGGGGTAATTTTTGGACCCATTTCAAGAATAAAACTTCATATGAACGTACCATCACAATTGTACGAAAGCGCTGAACGGACATGATACTTTTTTTTATAATTGCCAGTTTGATCTGGCAATTAGCTATAATTGCCAGTTTGAACTGGCAATTAGCCATAATTGCCAGTTTGAACTGGCATTTAGCCATAATTGCCAGTTTGAACTGGCAATTAGCCATAATTGCCAGTTTGAACTGGCATTTAGCTATAATTGCCAGTTTGAACTGACAATTAGCCATAATTGCCAGTTTGAACTGGTATTCAGCCATAATTGCCAGTTTGAACTGGCATTTAGTGCTTTCGTACGAAAGTACCCCGCAAATGTAATGTCACAGTTCAAGCAATGACAGCTCTGTCTAATAGATGCGCATTTCTTGAGAGGAAATCAGATGGCTACAAGACGAAGAAATCAAAAATGTCGCTGTTATCTGTCACAGCCGTAGAAAAATTATGGTGTATAACTCGCAGGGAATGCTAATTTTCCACTCGAATGATTGCAGCATTATTCGCCTACGGCTCAGGCTGCAAATTTCATTCTCGGGGAAAATCACTATCATTCCGTCCTTGTTGAACAATATACTATAGTGCTCTTACGACACAGTGGAGTAATTGAATGGCAATAAGTCATTATCAGTCCACTCGCCCTTTGCGTTGGTCGAAATAATCGTTCGCGTTTTTTGGCGTCACTAGATGGCGATAACATGACTAGATCCTTTCGTACGGAAGCGCTAAATGCCAGTTCAAACTGGCAATTATGGCTAATTTGCCAGTTCAAACTGGAAATTATGGCTAATTTGCCAGTTCAAACTGGCAATTATAGCTAAATGCCAGTTCAAACTGGCAATTAAAGCTGAAAGCCAGTTCAAACTGGCAATTATAGCTAAATGCCAGTTCAAACTGGCAATTATGGCTAATTGCCAGATCAAACTGGCAATTATGGCTAATTGTCAGTTCAAACTGGCAATTATGGCTAATTGCCAGATCAAACTGGCAATTATAGCTAAATGCCAGTTAAAACTAGCAATTATAGCTAAATGCCAGTTCAAACTGGCAATTGTAGCTAATTGCCAGTTCAAACTGGCAATTATAAAAAAAAGTATCATGTCCGTTCAGCGCTTTCGTACAATTGTACGCGGGCATTATTTATGTAATGAATGTATCACCTACCTGGTGAGAATTCAGTTACTTCAGAATATGGACAAGATGGAGATGATATAATCAAAGTACCAACGATGTTACAATATTATATTCACAAAAACTCTACACTGACAATTCCTTTCATTTACATGACATTAACAACTCTTTCAAAAATAAAACAATCTCCTTCATCTCGACCCGTATACAGGAACCTCTGATTCCTTACATACTCCCACCTTGGGTCACAGTGAACGAAGAGTGACTCAATTATACATCTGCAGTCTCTTTGGTTTCCTCACCGTTCTTCCTGAACGAGTAACCATAACAGGAGTATCTTCGCGACCTTCTGTCGCCTCTTCCTGGTTTTCTTCTTCAATCTTTTTTGGCACAACTTCATCCTTATTTCGCAACCCTGCTCTCAGTTCTCTTCTTCGATCATGAGAAGTGATTTCTAACGGATAGAGTCTCTGAATTGGTCTAGTCAAGAATCCTGACGATGTTTTCAATCGAACTACTCGGATATTCCCATCTTTACCTGGAAATATATCGACTACCAATGCTAGAGGCCAATCTATTCGTTTTGCAAAGTCACTGCCTATTAGAACAACATCTCCAATTTTTATATCACCAACACTGTATTTCTTCGAACGTAAAATCAATTGTCCTAAATATTCCTTCCGAAACCTTTTCACTAACTCTTCTTTGAGTTTATTTCTATATCTCAGATGTTTGTTCAAGCTTGTCGCATCAATGTTATCAATATCTGGTACACCGATATCCCTCAAATCATGCAAAAACATTGATGGTGTCAGCGGAATCAGATCTTGAATATCATCAGAAACATAAGTCAACGGCCTGGAATTCATTAGGGCTTCACACTCGCAGAGTGTAGATGAGAGTTCGTCATAGGTGAGCGATGTTCTGCCTAGAGTTTTCCTCAGGAGGTCTTTTAGGAGTCGTATCAATCTTTCCCACCAACCGCCCCACCATGCACCGGTAGGCGGAGAAAACCTCCACGTGAAACGTTGAGACTGACTATATTCAGCAACTTTCACCCAATCTACCTTTGCGAAAGCATTTTCGGCTCCTACGAAATTAGTCCCGTTGTCGCTGTAGATAATAGCAGGTCTCCCTCTTCTACTAATGAATTTCCTGAATGCTTGAAGAAAGCTATCTGTGGACATCGTTGACACCAACTCTAAGTGCACAGCTCTGTAAACTGCACAAGTGAAAATACAGATCCACACTTTTTCGTTCTTGTGTACAAACAGTGGTCCAGCCAAATCAACTCCTATCACCTCGAATGCAGCTACTTCTGTGACTCGATTTTTAGGAAGAGATACAGGCATGGCATCAAAATTCTTCGCATTATATCTCCGGCATCTCACACATTTAGAAACAACAGATTTGATAGATTTCCTACTCTTGATTATCCAGAAATTTTCACGCAACAGACTCATCAATCCTTGAGTACCAATGTGACAATTCTTGACATGATAGTAATCAATCATTCTGACAACGACTGGGTGCTTTGAAGGCAAAATCACTGGGTGTCTAAAATCGTGAATATCATCTTTCTCTGAAATTTCAGTTTTCAGGCGAATTATTCCTTCTTCATCTTCATACGGACATAAAGAAGAGAGACTCGTATCATCAATGCCACTAAAAGCTTCATGTTGAATAAATTTCAGTATTAATTTTTCCGCATCCTGAATTTCTTCAAGTGAGAGGTTTCTACTCATATTCTTATTCTGTTTACGGCAATTATACTTCGAACCACGTCCGATTAGACCAACTTGTAGTTACGCCTCTGGTGCGGAACGAGTCACTGTTTATCTCTAGTCAAAAAAAAAAACCGCCGACACCTCATTGTCCGGCTATCTGATTGTACGAATCTTCATTACGTTTTCAGTGCGTGGACAAGTCACATAAAGCAGTTTTGTGAAATAGTGATTTTTGTTGTGCTTTTTTCTTTTCGCGATCATGCCAAAACGACGAGGATATGATTATAAGAAAATCAAGGAGAAGTTGAAGAGGATAGAAAGAATGTTAGAACCGACATCTTCTTCAGACTCTTATTCAAGTGAGTAATAATGTATGGAATTATTTCGAACGCTTTACTTATCAGCCCAGTAGGCTCGAAAAAACGACACTATACTGGGATACGAATTGAAAAGTAGATCAGAGGGTTCGTTAATCATGGTCAGGAGGTATGGATAGAATTTACCGGGAGGTTGCTTTCCGACTGCTGTTAGTTGTTACATAAGTATTCCTATTAATACCTATATAGACGGGATGTTCTCTCGTCAAGGAGGATTTTTAGAGATGCAATCACATGTACTATGTAACATTTTAAATAAAAAAAAAAAAGGGATGTTCTCTCTAATTTTTTTTTTCTCTCAGGCATGAAAATAGTCCTTTCAAGTTTCTTGAGGACATCACAATTATCTAATGGAATGTTCTTCCAAAAATGTTTTTTTTTTTCTGTTCTATGAGCAGAGTCTCATTCACTGAGGTTCCTCCATAATATAATAGTTGCATTTTGCATTATTATCAGGCAAGGGTTGCGAGGGGATGTTCTCCCTGTAACTTCACAATCGTTGTACCACTTACCTCAGAGAACTTCTATGCATTGTTGGGTTTTTCATTTTTTAGATGAAAGCGAACAGGAATACAGTGGTAATAGTTCGGGGGAAGCAATTGAAGACACACTCGTTCCGGATGAAGTCCCATCAATAGTAGAGGGGGGCGAGGGTAGAGATATACAGGACAGGGTTACTGCTCTTTTGGGCGATGACCCTACTGCCACAACGTCCTTTGGCCCACCTTTACAAGCCGATTTGGCAGCAAGATGGATGTGCTATCTATCTGCAGGCTTAGACAAAGAAACACGTGATAAGCTGGCATCTCAGTACAAGATACCGGAAAATTGCCCGACGCTAGGTGTACCTAAAATAAACTCTGAAATAGAAACCCTACTATCATCATCAGACAGAAAACGTGACGGAATTCTTGGTGCTCTACAAGAAAAACTTGGTAAAGGCTTGTGTGCAGTAGGGGAAGTGCTGAATATTCTCTTGTCTGATTCTATACAGGAGGAGATTAGAACAAGAATATCGCCAGGACTGGTAGAGGCATCGAAAATATTCTGTGAAGTCCACTATCTGGTGTCAAGGCACCGCAAACATCAACTATTTCCTCTGCTTAATGTAGCAACTCAAAAAGTAGCAGAGGAATCATCAGTTGATATGTGGCTTTTTGGCAAGGAGTTTAGCGAGAAGTGTAAGAGTGCTCAAGCGATTCACAAAACAAGTGCAGACTTACGAGCTCAAAAGATCACCCCAAGGAAACAACCCTTCACCCTAGCAGCCGCAAGTACAAGCAAAAATTTAAACTTCAAGCGCCAGGCCCCCAATACACGAATGAAATACAATCCAAAGGAAAATCAGCGTCGAATTCATCCCCATCAGAAGGCAGGAACATCGCGTCATCAGAATATCCCAAAGAGGCAGTACCGGAGGGACTAGAGGTAGTGGTGAATAATCTCAAATATGCAGGTAGAATTAGGCAATTCTATAATAAGTGGTCAATGATAACGAATGACCTCATTATTTTAAAATGGGTTCGAGGATACTCGATAAATTTTTCAAATAATCCTATGCAGAAGAAAGTACCAGCCCAAAGAAAATTTTCCTCCTCAGAGTTCGAATGTTTGCAAACTAGCATAACAAAAATGTTATCGATTGGGGCTATTACCCCATGCACTCATAAGAAGGGAGAATTTCTCTCCTCATATTTTTTAGTACCTAAGCCAAATGGCAATTTCAGATTCGTATTGAATTTGAAGGCTCTAAACAAATTTGTAGAAAAGAAACACTTCAAATTAGAGAACGTAAAGTCCGTAAAATCTCTGATTACAAAGGATTGCTTCATGTGTACTATAGATTTGGAAGATGCTTATTTTTTCATTCCAGTTTCTGAAGAAAGTAGAAAATATTTGAGATTCAAATTTCAAAATATTCTATATGAATTCACATGCTTGCCATTTGGCCTTTGCACGTCTCCATATATTTTTTGTAAAATATTTAAACCTATTTTGAATAGTCTTAGGTCAAATGGTATTATTTGTGCTAGTTATTTGGATGATTTTTTAATAACAGCAATGACAAAAGAACGGTGCAGAAGTAACTCAGTTAGTATCATAGAATTACTTTCCTCTTTAGGCTTTCTTATTAATTTTGAAAAAAGTTGCCTTGTGCCTGAAAACTCTCGCAGGTTTCTAGGTTTCATGTGGAGCAGCACAGATCTCACCCTGAGATTACCTGAGGATAAGGTTGAGAAGGCTACTGCTCATATAAATTTCATGAAAAAGTCTTCAAAAATTAAGCTCAGGGAATTGGCAAAATTTATTGGGTATTTGATATCTATCTGTCCAGCATTCACTTATGGTTGGTTATATGTTAAAAATTTAGAGCGTCGCAAATATGTTTCCTTAAAATCGAATAATTTCAATTACAACGCTCAAATTTCACTCGATTCCGAAGCCAAAGAAGATGTAGAGTGGTGGTTGAGAAATATTTCTAAGTCGAAATCCTATCTTCATCAGAATGATTTTGAATTGGAGATTTTCTCGGATGCTTCTAACACAGGTTGGGGGGCTCATTGCAATGACGTATCTACTCACGGTTATTGAGATGAAAGTGAAAGCAAGATGCATATAAATTACTTGGAACTCTCTGCTGCCTTTAAGGCATTGAAATGTTTCGCCAGAACAAAATCAAACTGCAACATTTTAATGAGAGTAGATAATATAACAGCGGTTTCTTGTATTAATAAAATGGGTAGTATAAAATATTTAAACCTTGACAATATAACGAAATCGATTTGGAAATGGTGTGAAGAGAAGGATTTACGAATTTTTGTATCTTATATAAAGTCTTCTGAAAATATGGTGGCAGATACTGAATCTCGAAACCTGAACATAGAGACAGAATATTGTCTCGATATACATGCATATAATTTGATTACTCAACACTTAGGCAGTCCTGAGATTGATTTATTTGCATCTAGTGAGAATGCAAAATGCGATAAATTTGTATCTTGGAAGCCCGACCCAGATTCATCAGCCATTGACGCGTTCACATTATCTTGGTCATCATTATTTTTTTACGCCTTCCCTCCATTTCCAATCATTTCTCGGATCTTGAATAATATTATCCTAGATCAAGCGGAAGGAATTGTGATTGTACCTGCGTGGAGCACACAACCTTGGTATCCGATATATTTCAAGCTGCTCATTTCTAAGCCGATATACTTGCATCCGAGCCCTGAATTGTTGCTTTCTCCTTTCAGAGAGAGTCACCCACTATGGAGGAAAATTACCCTGGTAGCCGGAATTTTATCAGGTCGGCCTTCGAGTTGAAGGGCATCCCCTCGAATGCCATTCCGACGTTTATTTCTTCACTTAGTCCAAACACGCTCACACAGTACAATTCCACCTATGTCAAGTGGTGGAACTATTGTACAGTCCATAACACGTCACGGTTCAAGCCTAGCGTTAATCAGTTGATCTCCTTCCTCCTACAAGAATTTGAGGCTGGAGCTAGCTATAATACTTTAAATTGTCATAGGTCTGCACTGAATTTACTTTTCCAGCCCCCAGATGACGATCAGTTAGTGAAGCGATTCATGAAGGGTATTTTCAGACAAAGACCAGTTTACCCTAGATATCAGGTAACCTGGGAACCTCAGAAAGTTTTAGAATACTTGGGTAGTCTGTATCCGCTAGAATCACTGAGTTTACAAGACCTTACATTGAAGTTAGTTTCACTATTAGCCCTGATATCATCCCATAGGGTGCAATCCCTAGCTGCAATAACATTGGAAAATATTAAAGACGAGGGAAATGAAATTATTATCTTGTTAAAAGAATTCTTGAAGACATCTTCCCCTAATAAGCCTCAGCCGATAATAAAAATTCCTTTTTTCAATGAAAAACCGGAAATATGTGTTGGTCAAACGTTAAGGTATTATATTTCCTTCACTTCAGCTATTCGAGGTGAGGTAGATAGCTTATTTTTGACGTACAAAAAACCCTATCACAAGGCAACATGTCAGTCAATTTCACGTTGGATAAAAAATGTTTTATCAAGAAGTGGAATAGATACTTCGATTTTTACGGGGCATAGCACTAGGCATGCTTCTACCTCAGCAGCCTTACGAAATGGTGTAAGCATTGAGGCTATTAGGAATGCTGCGGGCTGGTCCAGTAAATCTGCAGTTTTCGGAAAATATTACAACAGGCCCTTAATTGATGACAGTTGCTATGCGCGCAGTATTATTCTTCCTAACGATTCCATGTCTAGTAATTAGAACATATTTCTATTGTTATTATTATGCTTATACATAATATTGTATTGTTGTATTTTGTTCGGGTATGTTACGATTGTAACTTACTATTGTATATTTGTTAGTAAGGGCTATTATATTAATTCTAAAAAAAATAGATGGCTTTAAACATCTACAAGTTGGTCTATAAGGACGTGGTTCGAAGTATAATTATAGATTAAACGACTTACCTGTAGGAAGTTCAATCTTAATTATACGAGAACCACGTCCGATTAGACCAACCCCTACCCAACCCTATAAGAGATCTAACCCCTTTACCTACATCTATTTTTTTTGTGCACTTTTAAACGTAATGAAGATTCGTACAATCAGATAGCCGGACAATGAGGTGTCGGCGGTTTTTTTTTTTTGACTAGAGATAAACAGTGACTCGTTCCGCACCAGAGGCGTAACTACAAGTTGGTCTAATCGGACGTGGTTCTCGTATAATTAAGATTGAACTTCCTACAGGTAAGTCGTTTAATCTATAATTATTAATGAATCTCCGAACCCAAGCTACCAAATTCACAATTTTCTGGTATTTCGAAAAATAGTGGTAATACCAAGAGTAGTCCACTTGAATATTGAGGCAAGAAGATATCATGTTCCTTGCTTCTTCCATAACAATGGACTCATCAACTGCGAATTTCTCGATAGGCCATTGACTCTTCATCTGAAGTAACCAAGAAGGTCCCTCCCACCATTTAGACTGCAATAACAGCTTCGATGTACAACCTCTAGACGGTAAATCAGCAGGATTCAAATTACCGGGAATAAAGTTCCAGTCTTCTTTTCTTGTCAGACGTTGAATTTCTTGAATTCTGTTCCACACGAAAGTCTTCCATTGATTTTCTTGCTGAATCCAAGCTAAAACCGTACTCGAATCTGTCCAACAGTATACTGGAATATTGACTTCTAAAGTCGTCAATATTGACGAGAGAAGTCTTGCACCAATGTTTGCAGCTAATAACTCCAAACGCGGAATGGACATTTTTTTGATAGGTGAAACTCTGGTTTTGGCTTGAATCAGTTGAACATTCGGTATTCCATCAGCATCTTCAGTCCTCCAAAATATAACTGCGGCGTAAGCATCTTGGCTCGCATCAGAAAACATGTGAATACTTTCAGATCCTGGTCTAATATCGGAAGATTTTGCAAGCCATCGAGGAACTTTCAGGTCCACCGAAATACTCAATTCTTCCAACCAACTCAGAAAAGTTTTCTTAATATCGTCTGAAACTTCGACGTCCCATCCAATTTTGAGAGTCCACATCTTCTGCAGCAATATCTTCGCAAATAACGAAACTGGGCACGAAAATCCGATTGGGTCGAAAATTTTGTTAGCAATAGATGAAATAGTCCTTTTCGTGATTGTATCCAAATTTAAATCATTAAACCAATCAAAACAAATTGCTAAGGTGTCTTGTGAACGATCCCATTTCATCCCCAAAACAGGTGACACGGCAGTGTCTATAATATATTCGTTCATGACAGTATGTTCCCAACATCGAAGATCAAATTTGGCCTCATTCATTATTCGGATCGACTGCTTCATGAATTCGTTCAGCTCTTCTTCTGAATGGAGACTAGTGACACAATTGTCAACATAAAAACTTTTCGATAATATCTGTACAATTGCTTTATCATACGGAGACTCTTCCGACTGACACTTATCTGAAACTTTACTCAGATGATGTTGGATGACAGCACCAAGGAGAAATGGGCTGCAATTAACACCAAATACTACTCTAGTGTGTCGGAAGTGGATAAGCTGGCCATTTTCATCTACCCACAAAAACCGTAAAACATCTCTATCAGAATGAGATAAGCTAATCTGCAGAAAAGCTTTTCTTATATCAGCAATAACTCCAATTCGTGATAGTCGGAATCTCAATAAAATGGAAGGGATAAGTTCGATCATGTTGATGCCCTTCTCTAAGCATTGGTTCAATGAAGGATGTCCTTTTTCTTTTGCTGAGGCATCAAACACAGGTCTGATTTTTGTAGTGGAACTGTTCAATTTCACTACATGACGATGCGGTAGGTAGTGACTCATATTGTTCATCTCATCGTTAGGAACATATTCTATAATTCCCTCTGCCTGCCATTCAGGAAAAACTTTATTGTACTCATCATGATATCCTTCATTCTTCAACTTAATTAATAAAGTATCCAGTCTCCGTTTAGCCAAATTCAAATTTCTGTGCAGAGGCGGATGACCATCTATCCATGGCATAACCACTTCGTATCTTCCGTCGTCACTTACTTTCGTCGTTATTTGAAAATGTTCCATTACAGCCGATTCCACTTCTTTTCTAGTCTGTTGATCAGCTGGATCAGATATACCAAGAATGTCAAGGCTCCACAGATCGGATATTTTATTAGATTTACAAAACATGGATAAAGTCGTTATAGCGGATGATCCACTAGTTGCTATACAGGATGTTGCAACTTTCCCCATGAGGGTCCATCCAAGGAATGTCTCTATAGCAACCAATCCACATGTCAAATGTATCTTTTTCCCAGTAAGAAGTTTTCCAGCAATATCCGCACCTATCAAAACTTCGATTGGACCTGCTTTTATATCCGATAATTCAATTCCATGTTCTCGCAATTCTATCATCCAAGGGCCTTCCTTTATAGAAGTGACATTCTTGCAGATGATGGGCTGATCGAGTGCTTCAAAGTTACAAGCATATCGTTCATTCAAATTTTCTAGTCTGATTTTATATACAGCGTGATTAATAACTTCAGATTGTACTCCACCAAAGAGTGCATGTATCATAGACTCCTCTCCAAGTGGCTCATATCCCATTTCAGCAGCAGTAAATCTGTTAATGTAAGATCGATGAGATCCTGTATCAATAATTGCTCTTACATTCCTTGAGCAGTTGTCACTGCTCAATTTGACAAGAAATGTTTGCAAAAAAACTTGATTGAACGTATAATTAGAAAGATTCTCAACCGTTATATGGTGTTCATTGTTCGAAGTTTTCTCAGGTTTTTTATCATCAAGTGGCGTGTTCAACTTTGGACACATCAATGAAACATGTCGACTTTGACATCCTTGACATTCCAGCTTCACTCTGCACCGTCTTGCAATGTGACCAAATTTCAAGCATATGTGACAACATCCTTTAGATGACAGAATTTTCCTCTTATCATCGATATTCATTTTTTGAGCTTCAGTACAATCTCCACTAGAATGGCTACCTTTGCAGAATACGCATTTTGGAGATCTTTGATCATTGATCAAGCTAGAAGCAGTCGGAAATGATGATGATTCTTTCAAAGGCTCAATCTTTTTCGGTTTTGGTTCGAAAGATGTCGCTAAATGAATTTTTTCTTCATCTTCTACTTCTTTTTTCAGGAACTCCATTAGATTCTTCAATCGGCAGTTCTTTGTTCCTATTGGACGTATAGATTCTGTACTAGTCTGACTCCTCTGCCATACTCTCAACAATTCTTCAGGCAAACAGGACTCTACCAGGGGAAATAACATTGCCGCATACTTCTCGGAAGTTACTCCTAAAGTTTCCAAAGATTGTAATTGACATTCGAGTTTGTCATGAAGCATACCAATATTAGATTCCACTTTCATATTGCTCAAAACTAGTTTCAGAAGCTCTCGAACGTAGAATTCTACCAATAACTCTTCTTTTCCAAATCTAGATTTCAAACTTGCAATCACTTTATCATAATTTTCTAGACTAGGAGGGTAGCTTTCCACCAGTTGGCGTGCGCGAGACTTCGGAATAGTAGCTTGTATAAGGTATTGAAACTTATCTTCTGTGTCGATATTGTCATCACAATCGATTCTCTTGAACTGACTCCAGAAAGGGATCCAATCTTTTATTTCACCACCAAATTTTTTTAATTCAATACGAGGAAGATTCATTTTTGTTTTCGAAGACGAAGAACAACTTGCTCCACTTGATAAATGACCAGAATCATGATTTGACCCTTTTACGAATCTCTTGTCAACTTTAAACTTGAGCTTATTATATTTGCTAGCAAACTCATCAGCTTTCAACACTTCAGAGTCAATATCTTCTTCACAAGTATCGGCATCTAGCAGGAAATCAAGCATCTGCTTATCCAAAACGCTAATTTCCTCAATTTTCTTGTCAAGAAGACAAATATTGCCTTGTATATCAGCAAAGTCAGGCTCAATAGAATCTAATTCTTGAAGAATATCATTATATACTCGCTCGAATGCTACTCGGTGAATCATCAACATTCGTTGTGTCTTCTCCATTTGGACCAAGTCACTGTCCTGTCACGGTCGCCAAATTAAATGTAATGAATGTATCACCTACCTGGTGAGAATTCAGTTACTTCAGAATATGGACAAGATGGAGATGATATAATCAAAGTACCAACGATGTTACAATATTATATTCACAAAAACTCTACACTGACAATTCCTTTCATTTACATGACATTAACAACTCTTTCAAAAATAAAACAATCTCCTTCATCTCGACCCATATACAGGAACCTCTGATTCCTTACAATTTAAATGGTTTAGAAGGATCAAAATATTATTTCGCTGCAATTGGTCTCGACTGAAAAATGTTTCCTGAAGGTGAGTGAATCAAAATTATCAACTTAATATGATATTGTGAATGATTTTATACATTGAATGCTGGCTAATGAAAACATGATTCAACATGGTGGTTCACAGTGGCTATTTTCAATTTTTTTTTTGAGATCAGATTTCAGGACATATTTGAGTACCATCACATTTGTGTGCTCCGGAAGAGTACCGCTACGGATCAATGATTATTATCGATTTTGATTCAAACATTCCAGTGTGTCAAAACTGTCCTCCACTCCAAGAATTTTGAATTGCAAAAAGATCAAGATGAAATTTACGATTTGTTGGATCAGATAGGATTAGATCTGGAAATCGATTCCGATAAAGATGACTAGTGGGAGTTGAATGCACATGCACAGGTAGAAGTGCCGGAGGAATATTTGTTGAGTGGGTGGATGAAAATGCCTGTAAACCGACCGTTATTCTTGCGAATAGGGAAGCTCCTATTTCAACAAATGACAAACGATATGATACTCCGAAATCACCACGGTTTTGCTGACTTGAAAGTTGCGGTAGATGTTCAAAGGACGAAATGTTAAAAATGCAATGTACGCCTATGCCCGTGCTTGAACAATAAAAGTAATTGTTTCGTCACTTTTCATAAGAAACCAAAAACAATGAATGCATATTTCTTTATTATTAGCGTTTTCCTCATT
>OU896719.1:9836274-9913290 GCA_918026855.4 Phaedon cochleariae | reverse complement strand
AAATTATCGATACACCATTCGAAAGATATAAAAAAGTTAAAAATTTTAGCGTATGAATGTCCATAACTTATTTGGGTGGAAAATTGTTAAACGCTTGTGCTAGCTTGAGGTTGAGCTGGACCAACACAATTCTTTCGCTAACCGCTTGAGTTAAAAAATTCGGGTTGGTGTTAAAAAAATGTAATCAATAGTTATCAAATACTATTGAAAACAAATTAATATTCTCAGATATAATTATGAACAAAAAAAATGGATATGTATATAATGAAATACATTGAGAATTGGCATTCTCTATGTGATGAAAATATCAATTCTTTCTCGGATTATTCAACAGAAAACAACTACTTTCCTGGCTCTATGCCACGACGAACGCCGAATTACATCTATCGAACACACGATAAGAATTTGAAGACAAAATCTTCTGAAGTAGAGAATTTGCATTCTCTTTCATATAACGATATGAACCTAATAATCTAATTCTGAATATTCAACAGAAAACAACTACTTTCCTGGCTATTTGCCACGTCGAACATTGAATTATATCTGTTGAACATCCAAAAAGAGAACATGAAAAATGAAAATCCTCTGAAATTGAGAATTGACATCATCTCTCAAATCGGATAAAACAATATGATGTATTATGATATAAAAATATAACTTACCAATATGTTCAGTATTGAAATGAAAATTGTAATGTATATGAGAAGTATACTTGTTTAAACTCTGATCTTGATGAGCTTGGAAAAAACATGCATATCAGTGATATGGGAATTATATTTTTCACAAACAGTTTATATGACCACTGGAATAAACTCATTTCGGATATCAAATCCTCATCAGTACCCTTGTAGTCCAGTTATTCTTTTAGCCATTCTTCATGATATACACAATTTTCATCTCCCTATAATATATCTAAAACTATAACGAACTGACATTTCAATTTTCATTTCATTACTGAACATATTGGTGAGTTTTATTTTTATATCATATTACATCATATTATTTTATCCGATTTGAGAGAGAATGTCAATAATTATCAATTTCAGAGGATTTTTATTTTTCATGCCTTTTGGACGTTTATCAGATATAATTCGATGTTCCACGTGACAAATAGCCAGGAAAGTAGTTGTTTTTTGTTGAATATTCAGAATATTATGTGCATTTCTTTATATGATGAAGAATGCAAATTCTCTACTTCAGAAGATTTTGTCTTCAAATTCTTATCGTGGAAAGCAGTTGTTTTCTGTTGAATAAACCGAGAAAGAATTGATATTTTCATCACATAGAGAATGCGAATTCTCAATGTTTTTCTTCATATACAGAGTGGGCCTTTGAAAACGAAACAGAGGCTCTGTAGGTCGCCAAAACCAAATTATGAAAAAAATCTGAAACATGTCAACTACATTTTCGAGGGGGACATCGTTCTAAAATATTTTCAGCCCTGCGGCGTTGCCGCTTCTAACGAAAAGAAGCAACAACTTTGTTATTTCAAATGGAACACCTTGTATTTTATCGCATTTTTAGATTCTCCCCGAAGAACTGATTTCATCAATGCATCACACTTAGGGTCTAGCTGTAATGGTTTCAGGGATATAAAGTGTTCAAAATCGAGATTTTTCAACTTTTTTTTTCAACTTATTTTTGTGTCGAAACTATTCATTATTGGTCAAAACGGCTTTCATGTCCACATCTCAACTTGTGATTTACTATCTACTGACATTTATTTGAAACAAATACAGGGTGGTTCAAGATTCAGACTTCTGATCACCCTGTATCTGTTCCAATTGAATGTTAGTAGATAGAAAATCACAAGATGAGATAGGGACATGAAAGCCGTTTTGACCAATAATGAATAGTTTCAACACAAAAAATGCTAAAGTTGAAAAATCTCGATTTTGAACACTTTATATCCCTGAAACCATTACAGCTAGACCCCAAGTGTGTGATGCATTGATGAAATCAGTTCTTCGAAAAATGCAATAAAACACAAGGTGTTCCATTTGAAATAACAAAGTTGTTGCTTCTATTTGTTAGAAGCGGCAACGCCGCAAGGCTGAAAATATTTTAGAACGATGCCTCCCTCGAAAATGTAGTTGACGTGTTTCAGATTTTTTTCATAATCCGGTTTTGTCGACCTACAGAGCCTCTGTTTCGTTTTCAAAGGCCCACTCTGTATATTATATCCATTGTTTATGTTCATAATTATATCTGAGAATATTTATTTTCAATACTTTCATCCGGGTTCGAACTTGAACGATGGAAACTTGTTATTTTTATAGACCTCAATCGCAGATTCGTGATTAGGTTTTCTCAATTCAAAATTTCTTTCCACGTCCTGTATGATGAATATCAATTTATCATACATCCAAAAATATCAAATACTAGACGATTTTCATTTCATGGGCTTATATCATGAAAAAAATTTATTTCATAATTCGATCGAACTCACCCAAACTAGCTCACCACCGCAAACCGTTTCTTGCTGTGAGCTCCCTACGTTTTATAAAAAACTATTGAAATCCCCGATTTTTCGGACCTCTGTAAACGGGGCGACGATGTGACGTCAAAACCCTAATACTGAAACAAGACTATTCCAGACAGAGATGAATGATTTCTGACAGAGTGAATTAGCGTGAGATCACAGTTGGAAGAATTAATATATCAGTTGCCTCAGTCTCCGTTGGGCGTTTGGTATTTTCTTTTAACTATGGCGAGATGAGGTTTCTACGTCATAAGAGGGTCCGTTTTCAGAAGGTACTATTATTTATGTCCAAAAATAAATCATTCCAGTTAATTTTTTGATCGAATTATGTCGTCAATCATTATTTATGTATGAAAGGATCATGATAAACATGGTTTGAGTTAAAAGTTCTACTAAGGTGTACACGCCCATTGTGCCAAAACGGCTGTGTCACTTTTTTATACCTCTTCGAAGTCTGGCAACGCCGCGACCGTCATCCGACGCGACGTCACGAAGTAGACACATCCAAAATATTGGCCCGCTAAATTTAACTGTCGCTCGCGTAGAGTCTACCGTCTAGTTTTTCCATTTCGAGAATAGGCGGACATAGGTGACATTATTATTTTTTGTGTCTGGCGCACGAGTGACTGCCCTGTCGCGACTATTTCCAGAACGCGAAAATCCCGAGTTTGTTTATCCTTCACGATGATGGTAATTGATTGTTGGACAGATGGCGCGCGCCAATGGGCTCGGAAATTTTCCATTCGAGGAAATGCATGGCCGTGTTTAACCTTACAGTAGTCGCGCCTTAAAAAGGACATAGTCTGTCGCTGCGGAGCCTGACTCCGCGATGGAGAATTTGGGTGGTTTGAACATGATGACTTGAATTTTTCCGAAGATTTCATCAGTATGCCTTCGGACATGAACATTTCCAGGAAGTTAAATGTCAAAATTGCAATAAAAATATATTTATTCAATAACAAAACACAAAATTACCATTAGACAACTATCGAAGATTTGATAACTATAGAATTCAAACAAAAACACTATAATTTGAGGACAAACTGAAAATGTTTCAATCTCAAACGACCAATGACTCATCGGCAATCTCTGCAAATGAATGAAGCGGGTTCTAATGAGCAAATGAATTTTTCACATGTACTACAATCAAATTGGGTGTGTCTATTTTTTTTATCACAGTAGCATCGATCATGTGTGTTTACAAAACGGTATTTTATGAAATATCATTCATCAAATAAGACAAATGTTTTTCCTAAAACTCCCAAAATAGCTGCAAAGTGTAACTGCAATATGCAATATATCTAAGACGCCTGAGGTCGCTGCGGAGTACGACTCCGCGCTATGCTATGAAATTCAAGAATGAAGCAATTTTGCACATCGGTAATACTCGATTCGTTGGTCGTCATTTTAAGAAGGTACTGAGTGCGGAGAAATAAGGAAATAAAGTATATTCCAGAAAACTCACGTTTTATATTCGTGCGGAGTGATACTCCGCGTGCGACTACTGGAAGGTTAAGCGGCGTTCACAACCAAACTTTTTACGTTTTGAAGAGGAATATTCTCAGATGAATAATGAACATGAAAAAATATATACAGGGTGTCCCAAAATTGCTGGGACACAGATCTACCACATATAGAAGGGGTCAAAATAAGTTGATTGGACCCAATTTATTTATGTGCCAAAATGTACCGTTTATCCGTGAGAAGGGTTCAAAGTTCACATAAAAAATAGTTATTATTTATTATACAAGGGAAAAAAGTAGTAGATTTTAGCTCCAGGTTGTGTTGTCTTCCGACGCGTAGCGGAGGGAGACAAAAAACCGTGAGCTAAAATCTAATATTTTTCCCGTGTATAATACACTATTTTTTTCTGTGGCAGAAGAAAGGACGAATCAATATTGGGAAGATATTACATCTGAAAATTATCCATGTGAAATTTTAAGTTTTTAATAGTAGGGACACCTGCGTTGTAGGCATCTTTATCATTCTTTTGAAGTAATCAAATATCTGATGTCACTTCTGTCAGTCTAAATCTGTGATTTGATTTCAAAAAATTGCGAATTTAGTGGTGGTTTAGTACTATACGTAACCGCGAAGTCGAATGGAAGATAAAAGGACTTGAAGTTCTTTTTTGGAGACGGTATTATTGACTCATTTTTCGGAACTATAGCACAACAAAAGCCATCAACAGTATATATATATATATGTGATATATATCCGGGAAAAAAGTATTTTATGAAAAGTGACATTTTATAACCTGCCAACAGAGATGAAATGCCAAACTTTTTTCCCGTCACAGAAAAAACACATTTTTGTACGCTGTTCAGAAACAAGTGTAACGAATTTGATGAAATTTGGCAATAGTGTATTTCAGAGGATTACTTTCCTTTTGGTAATCGAAGAAATCTAAAAGAAATTGTAGAAGGGTTGAAACCACCCTCACCCCCTGAAATTTTTTTCAGAACTTTTTTAGGGGTCATAATACGGTTCTGAAATTTTTTGAGCTTGAATACTAATCAATTACCTCCATTTTATTGCTCTTGTGAAAATTTCCTATACCGCATAGTTTCGAAGAAAAAAATGTTCTCTCCGCGAGGCATCAAACAATAACCAGTACTTTTCGAATTATCTTGAAAACAAATAATTTTATCGGAATTTTACAAAAATCAAAAAATACTCAAAAATGATTGAACACTTGAAGAAAAATAGATAGGAAGTCATTAGCGCACGTACAAAAAAATATGGGGGTAAGTGTGTACTTGACACCCAGTATTTTGAATATTTGACAGTTATTTTCTGTTTTGTTTTCCTCACACGATGTAACTCTTTGTGCTGAAGTAATGTACCAATTTTGAGATTAATATCTTATTAATTACGCGAGTAATTAGAAAAAAACAGTTTTCAATTTCCAACTTTGACACCCTGTATATCGAATAAGAAGGGCTAAAATGAAAAATGGAATTTAGAAACTCATATTATTTTTGTTCAATGAATATATGGTTAATGGATTGACCTCCTTTTAGCGGGCACCCTGTATTTTAGCTCACGTTTTTTGTCTCCCTCAGTTACGCGTCGGGAGACATCACAACTTGGAGCTAAAATCTACTACTATTTCTTTTGTATAATAAATAATTATATATCGACTCATACCTAACCGTTCAAATGCTTAACCTAATATTAGGAATATTTTATGATTACTGGCACTACATCATTATTTCTGCACCAGTGGTCAACAGTAAACTTATAGCCTCTAACAGGGTTCCTGCACTGATCCGCGAAAACATTGCCACTAAATTTCAGTAAAATCGGAACAATAAAATATACTGGACAGAACTGTTCGGGAATATGGGAACATGCTGACAATGTGTTCAGCAAAAAACAAACTACAAACCAATATTGGCAGACTACTAAAATATTTTTCCGAGAATCAAGATTTAGGGCCACTTTTTAATAGTTATTTATGTATCAACGGCGTAAAGTAGGCGTTTATGGCCTGTGGCGTGAATAATGGCCCGATGGCGGTAGCCGAAGGCCATTACACGCTGAAGGCCATAAACGCATTTCACGCACGTGATACATACAAAATTTACTGCTCTAGTAGTTTATTTTCTGACTCAAAAGTAATGACTATAGATTTCGATAAACTAATATTCCCCCGAATTTAATTTGTTATCTATAAATTCAGTAATCAAGAGAAGCGTAATGTTCATGGATGATTTACCTATAAAAATTATCGTACAAATATTGCAATTATCGTAATAGTCAAACTCTTTGATCTCTAGAAGAGATTCGTTCTTCAGAATTTTACAATATGCATACCCAGTATACAGGGTGTTTCATAATTGAATGTCAATATTTGGGGACGCAATTCTTGGGCCCATTCTAAGAAGAAAGTTTCATATGAACGTATGACCTAAACATCCTAACTTTTGAGATACAGGGTGGTAAAGTTCTCAAAAATTAATAGTTTTTTATTAATATCTGTAATACCACTTCAGATATTCTGATGAAATTCGGCATACATGTACTATGTATCAAGAGGCATCAGTTAGCGTACCACATTTTTTGTTGTTGCCACCAGTGGCGTTCGTATGGAATTTCACATACCTATTTTGGCAGACATTGATGGTACGCCACTGATTAATCTCCAAATTGAAATCATTCCTGAAATTCCCGATCATTTCTAAGCAAATTTGATCACTACAATTTTTTCAATCTGATGCACGGTTTTCGCTTAAAAATAAAAAGCTTTTCACTACATGATTATAGTAATATTGTTAATATGATAATATCACAATGCAGAGAAATAGTTTTTATTTTTAAGATCAAATTTCAGAAATACAATTCATAGTTCATGAACTTTGTATTCGTATTTGGTATTTTCGAATTATAACTTCTCATTGTAGTAGGCTATATTAATTTTCGAGAATTTTACCACCCTGTATCTCCAAAGTTGGGACGTTTAGGTCATACGTTCATATGAAACTTTCTTCTTAGAATGAGCCCAAGAATCGCCTCCTCGAATATTGACATTCAATTATGAAACACCCTGTATATACCTAATTCTGACGTTGTCAAGCAAGCTGATGGTTGTTGTCTATTGCAATGATACGAAATATATCCAATAAACAAGCTGAATTGTCATTCTTTGACTGAAAAGTAAAAATTGGTGATAATGATAATAGCGAGACTATGGAATCGTATAAAGAAGAAGTTTATGATTTACCGCTGGATATATTAGAATCTAGGAAAATGATCATAGGTTTTTCATGAATTGATATGTGGATATAGGGAAACTGAGAACATCAGCGGGCGGTAAAGTGCACTTTACGGCCCGTGGGCCATAATGAGCCCGCAAAACCGGGCGGTAACGTGCACTTTATGGCCCGCTAGTGCATAAAAAACTTTAAGACTTAAGATTTATCAACTAACATTTAAGGCTTATCACTTAGGACAGATGGAACATGGAAATATCATTGGTAATGTTATAAAACCATTTAAGACTTATGATTTAAGATTTAGGATTTAAGAAGATGGCCAACTTTCAAATTGAGAAGTGCTGATAAATGATCATAAATGGAATAAGGAATGCGCATCCAAAAGTGATATCTCAATTCCCCGCTATTCAAAGATAATTCAAAATATCTTGTGTTGTTATTCCTGAATTTTTGTTTTTCTTCTGATGGATGATACTGAACCTCAAAAACACACTAGAATGTCGCAACTCTGTTGCCTCCATATTTGGCAAAAGATCCAAGGAGTGAGCCAGTTTCTGTTATACAAGAAATAGTGATTACTTTCAAAATGATGTGGAGATATAATAAAACTTGACACTGTATATTTATGTGTATTTTCCTTTTTTTCAGAGCACGTATGGCAAGTGGTCGTCCTGAACAGAGGACTAGGTACCGGCAGGACGGGCAACTACCGTCTCTGTCTCACCGATAAGACTTTGAGTTTGATAAAGAAAGATGACACGAATTGCGTCATCCACCTCCAGCTTACCAACATCAGGAGTTGCGGCAGTTTGAAGAACTACTTTTTCCTAGAAGTGAGTATCGGCACTAGCGCCTACAGAGATAACGCAAGAAATAAAGCGCGTGGAGGGGGGGGGCGTATTTATATGGCATATGCGGGCAACTGTTCGTGTCGACGCTCGGACTGAATTTCTTCTTACAATTTTTAGGCATCCGGAATCCATGCGGCACGCCGACGACTCGGGTCGCTACCCATGCAAGGGTCGAATTTTGTTTTGTTTTCGAAAAATACACTTTTTGGGAAAAAGGTTCATTTCGGCCGAGTTAGGTTAGATTGCTTGGAAAAGTAGTCTCATTTTTTATATAGAAACGACATTCTCCTTCCTCAAGAAATAGGTTCGTTTAGACCGGGATAGCTTAGATTGTCTAGAAAAAGGATATTTCCGTTCCTTATATTATACTCGATATTCTGTACATAAGTCAGGGGCGTCATTTCAGTGTTCACCAGGGGGGGCAAGGAACTCGGAGAAAAAAAGTTCCATGCTATAAAATGCGCCGTAGACGAATTTTTTTTGGGTTCAAGGTCAAATACCTTCAAATTGAGAATTAGAATTTTTCCAGAGTTACAACTTCATCATCCAATTAGATATTATCCAATTTCATATTCTCATTTAGTTGTAATTGATACAGAAATAATATCTGATAATAAGAACAAAAGAAGAGCAAGTGATAAGTGTTTTAAATACTTTCTGAAAGTTAACCAAAAAGTTAGATGTTCATTTCTTGAGATTTTTCAACATTTTCTCCTTGTTCCTTTTGATGAGAATCTGAGTATCATTTCAATACATTTATAGTGAGGGCAAACAAGGTGTCACTAATTATTAGTAAGAGATTTTTCATCCATATTTATGAAAGTAACTTTTTTCCAACACAGAGACATTTTTGGTTTCTGAATTTTGTTTTCACTACAAATATATTGAAATAACACTTATATTTCATTTTGATGTGAAGTATTTTGATAACAAAAAACTAAAATAAGGAAATTTCAAATGTATATGAGTGAATTGAAAAATATGTCAATGTGGTTGAAGTAATGTAAATAATTATTGATTGAGTAGTATTAATGATTTTCATCAAGCAAGGGAAAGACTCATTTCTCAATTCTGCGGAATTATTCAGAGATTTCCTGATTCATTTCAATATTTTCGTCTCATACCATTCAAAATTTATCACTGAAAACAGCTAATAAGTTAGGTACTCATCAGTCTATTGTCCCTGGTAGGAACCGCAGTATAGGTCCACTTGATGGAAAATAATCTGTTAATAGTGATTTATTTCCTTGATATTTTTGTATGACTGGATGAGGCGCCAGTTTTTACATTTCAGGGAATTGGTTTCTTCTTCAGGTATATTTTATGTTTGAATATTTTTAAATAATAGATATTCTTCAATTTTGAGTACCTATACCATAGATTAAAGGATCCCCTATACTGTTCTGCTTCCGATCAGTTTGCTCCCCTCCCTGCCCCTCCCCTAAATGACGCCGATGACATAAGTTAGTCGGAATTACAACGGCCAAGTGAGCAACGGGAAAGGAAACGCTAGTCGCTTCTAATGCAATGCAACATTCCCCCACCACGCGCTTCATTTCTTGCATTCTCTCTGCAGCAAGTGGCATCAACGAATTATTGTATGGTCTCGGAGTAGCAATGTAGAGGGTAGTTGGCTTCTTCCTGACAGATTATGGATTAGTTTTATTAGCTCGATCCTGAACGAAAATAATATTGAATGAATAAAACAATAAATCACTATCGGCCACATTTAATTATACTACCCTTCCGCATCAGGTCAGAACAGAATGAAGCCGACACCCATGGCTCCTTCCTGGTCCGAGACGCTCGTCTGTTTGCAGTTGGCCTTGTCGTGTGAGGGCTGACATTGACATGACTGACGTAGCAGATGTCATTGACATTAGTGGCAGTGACAACTGACATGTAGTTCACAAGTGACGCGAGTGTTTGGATGACAAATGACAATTGGGTATTGACAGGTGTTGAAGTTGTTGATCAGATAACCTAAAACCACCGACATAAACTATACTATTCAGCACCTGTCATATGTCTTACTACTCTTACTCACGCTTACTTATATTTCTAAACTAATCCAAGCACCATTATGGCCAGTTCATATAAATTATTTATATTTAATTTACATTTAATTTATATTTAATTTAGCACTGATAACATGCCCAACTTTTCATTGCAATAAATTAAATTGAACTGAGCATGCGCCCGTTGTGTTCCTTTGTCACCAACATCGAATAACAACTAAAAAAAAACATTGAAAATTAGATGTGCATTGAGCATTATAGCGTCAGTTGTACCAATATAAATCTGAAAATACCCATATTTATGTTTCTGCGCATGCGTAAGTATTTCTTGAATGCATTTCTATGAACAAGTCAAACTCGCCTACTATGAAATTAAATTAAACTAAATATAAATTAAATGTAAGTTTTTTCTATGAACCGACCATAAGAGACAATCGACAGTGTGTCAGCCAGTTTTGGGAGCGTCAAAGAAATATAAAATGAAACATTATTTACAGTAATTTACATGATTGTGTTACAAGGTAGTCAGTATGCTTTAAGAAGAAGAAAGATTTTGAGTTCCTTTCCAAGTTTTTATTTAAATGTTCAGGTGATTTGTTCCAAATATTATTCTTCTCTTTGGGTTTATTGGATTTCTTCTTTGGGTAACAATTTCTCAAGATCAGGTAATTTATTTTTGTTCAAGAATAATTACTTGGTTATGTAATAATATTATCACTGGACTCCCAACATAAGACACTGATTGTGTACATTTTTTGTATATAATATAAACATAGGTATATGACAGGTCCTAAATGTCCATGATTCATGTTGTCAACTAAGCTTGATTTCATAAAGAAATCTCAATAAATTCCAAGAATTCCAAGGCATTCCAAGGCATTCCATTTAATTCCGAGATTCCTGAAGAATTCCGAAAAATTGATCTGTGCCAAGGGTTTTTCCTCCGTTTTTTTTTAGCTTCTCCAAGCTAATCTCAGGTAATTCCAAAGAATCTAAAGAAATTTCTAAGAACTCAATACACTCCTTGCAAAATTCTAAGTTGAACAGGGTGTTCCGAAATTACATAGACAGATCACAACCACAGATCTCAACCGCAGAACAAACAAAAAAGTTCTGCGGAGAAACGAGGTCTGGGTCAGCTGAATCAATTTTGGAAGACGTTGTGGAGTATCTACAAGAATTTTATTTCATCATTTCACGTCCACGTGTCCGATTTCCTCGTTCATTAATCAGTTAGTTTTCCAGAATTACAGTTTAATTCTTACATATTTATATACATTTTATTACTCACTTAAAGAACACCACCAATCAAAGAATACCAATAAACATTTATTCAACAAATAAATGTTAATACTGTAATTTATACTTAAAGGCTCATTAATAATAATAATAATAATAATTTTTATTTTCTGTTAAATGTATAACATGAAACAGTAAAGTACGTCAAAAAAAAGAAAAAATATAACAAACAAACAATGCGACAGCATCACAATTAAATACAATATATTCATCACGTTACTAACATTACATAGAATTACATAAAATACTCATCCAGCGTATAGCAGGCCTTTTGAATTAGCTGTTGTTTAAGCCTCTTTTTAAATATATTCAAGTTTTTGGAGCTCTTAAGTTGTTCATCAAGAGAGTTATATAGTTTACAACCAGTATAATGAAAACTTTTCTGGAACAACGTAGTCCGGTGTCTCTCAGGTTGGAGGTGGCTTTTAAAGCGTGTATTATGATCGTGCTTCTCAACAGTATTCAAAAACATGTTTTTATTTTTATAAACGTATAAACAAACTTCTAGTATGTATAAACTAACTACGGTTAGGATGTTGGCAGTTCTGAAATATGCTCTGCAACTTGTTCTCATATCGACACTAGCAAGAATTCGAATTGCATACTTCTGAAGAACCAGTACTCTATTCACATGAGCACAATTGCCCCAATTCAAAATCCCGTACTTTATGTGGGAATGGAAATTGGCATAGTACAACGAGAGTAGTATGTGCCGACTGCAGTGGTTCTTCATAAATTTCAGACTATAACAGCTACTCTGTAATTTTTTGCACAAATTATTGATATGATCAACCCAATGAAGCTGCCTGTCGAAAGTAACTCCCAATAGTTTTACTGACATGCTGCTGGTTATTTCATTATCAGAATCTTCAAATAGTTTGACTACATCAATCCTGCTGGAACCAAAAAGAACAGTTATTGTTTTTCCATGATTAAGTTGTAGATTATTATTTTTTGACCATTTCTCAATATTTGAATAAACCGTTTCAGCAGTACTTTTTAGCCTATTTAGATCTTCATCTATAACCAATATATTCGTATCATCTGCATAACACGTAACATGAACATTCTGTATCTTCCGAATATAAAGTATAAGATCGTTAGCGAAAATATTGAAAAGAAGAGGACCTAAAACAGAACCCTGTGGCACACCTTGCTCGATATCCATTTCGTCAGAAAAAGTGTTGTTCACTCTAATTATTTGTTTCCTCCTGCTGAGATATAAATCTATTAAATTCAGTGGCAAACCTCTTATTCCATATCTTTCTAGCTTGGCACAAAGTAACTGATGATTCACTAGATCGAAAGCCTTTGAGAAGTCAATGAAAATACCCAAAACAAACATTTTTTTGTCAATACTTGAAATTATTTTTTGACTGAACTCACAGAGTGCCGATTCTGTGCTTTTGTTACTGCAGAAACCATGTTGTTCTGGTGATAGGAGTTTGTACTTGACTAAATACTTGGTTAACCGATCCTTTACTGCCATCTCAAACAATTTAGAGATACTACATAACAGGCTAATTGCTCTGTAATTCACAAAATCATTTGGATCCCCTTTCTTGTGCAGAGGTTGAACTATTGCGAGTTTGAAATTCTCTGGGAATTTTCCTTCTTGAAAACAAAAATTGATCAGATAATTCAGCGGAGCACTAATCCAGGAGCTGCATTTTTTCAATAAATTATTGGAAATGTTGTCATTACCAGAAGAATTGGAGGATTTGAGCCTACTTATTAATGATTCAACTTCAGCAAGTGTCACAGGTTCTAGATAAAATGATGTGGTCGATAAAGGGATATTTGAATCTAAAAAATTATAGTCGCACACAAAATTTTCACTGATATTGATAGTGAACTGATTCGCAAAATGATCGGCGACAATCCTATCTGGTAAAAGAGAATTATTTTGTGTAATAGTCAAAACGTTAGATTTATTATTACCGGCTTTCAGTTCATTAATAATTTTCCACATTGTTTTCATTTTATTATCCGATTCCTGTATTCTCATGTCATTAAAATTGGTTTTAGCTACTCTCAGAGCATTACAGTAATTTTTCTGCATGTACCTAATGCTGCACCAGCATGTATATTCCACGACCAGAAAAACATGATGGGAATTTCTAACACATTAATTACAATTTTTTACATCATACCTCAATTTTTTTACAATCATGGATTCACGGGAAATTGGTAGTGGTGCAGCTTTAGACTAAAGGTGCACCACGCCAACCGAATTTTGAAAATTTCTTGGATTTTGGTCGTCCTGTACCCATCATAATTTCTAACAAATTAATAACAAGTGTTTAAACATACAAACAACCCCAAAACCAACCCCCAACTCATTGAAATGATGGTATAAGTATCCAGACTCATATAATTCGATAATTACCACTCCAGTAAGGAGAAAAAAGTATACCTAATAGGTATGAGTACCTCATACTCCTGATAGTAATTTGATATATCTCATAGTTTTCTTCCAACCATTGGACTTTAAGCCAATTATACTTTTCTTGAATTACCTTTTTTTAATATACTTACGCATATGAAAAATACCGGGTTATACCGGGGATAATATGAATGGATTTCAGTCTCCTTCATGAAAAAAGTATTTTCTTCTGTTTTCATCCACGTTGGAATTTATTACACTGCCCCACACTAACAGAAATGTATTCTGATGTAGAGAGGAACATATTCTAAGAGATTTTGTTCGTACAATAATTTCTTACACCACCCCACATGAATGAATTCCAGTCTTCTTCATGAAAAAAGTATATTCTCGTGTTTTCATCCATGTTGGAATTTATTACACTGCCCCACACAAACAGAAATATATTCTGATGTAGATAAAACATATCAGGTATTAGAGATTTGATTCGAATAATAATTTATTACACCACCCCACATGAACGAATTTTAGTCTACTTAATGAAAAAAGTATATTCTCGTGTTTTCACCCACGTTGGAATTTATTACACTGTCCCACACAAACATAAGAATATTCAGATGAAATAAAAACCATATTATAAGAGATCTCGCTCGAAAAATAATTTCTTACACCACCCCACATGAATGGATTTCAGTCTCCTTCATGAAAAAAGTATTTTCTCGTGTTTTCATCCACGTTGGAATTTATTACACTGCCCCACACAAACAGAAATATATTCTGATGTAGAGAGGAACATATTCTAAGAGATTTTGTTCGTACAATAATTTCTTACACCACCCCACATGAATGAATTCCAGTCTTCTTCATGAAAAAAGTATATTCTCGTGTTTTGAGTCACGTAAGAATTCATTACACTGTCCCACACAAACATAAGAATATTCAGATGAAGTAAAAACCATATTATAAGAGATCTCGTTCGAAAAATAATTTCTTACACCACCCCACATGAATGAATTCCAGTCTTCTTCATGAAAAAAGTATGCACTCATTTTTTCGGTCACGTTAGAATTCATTACACTGCCCCACACAAACATAAGTATATTCAGATGGAGTGAAAACCATATGATAAGAGATCTCGTTCGAAAAATAATTTCTTACACCACCCCACATGAATGAATTCCAGTCTGCTCCATGAAAAAACTATATTCTCGTGTTTTCATCCATTGGAATTTATTTCACTGCCCCACACAAACAAATATATTCTGATGTAGAGAGAAACATATTCTAAGAGATTTTGTTTGAACAATAATTTCTTACACCACCCTACATGAATGAATTTCAGTCTTTTTCATGAAAAAAGTATATTCTCGTGTTTTCAGTCACGTAAGAATTTATTACACTGTCCCACACAAACATAAGAATATTCAGAAGAAATAAAAACCATATTATAAGAGATCTCGTTCGAAAAATAATTTCTTACACCACTCCACATAAATGGATTTTAGTCTACTCCATGAAAAAAGTATATTCTCGTGTTTTCACCCACGTTGGAATTTATTACACAAACAGAAATATATTCTGATGTAGAGAGAAACATATTCCAAGAGATTTTGTTTGAACACTATTTTCTTACACCATCCCACATGAATGAATTCCATTTCTGCTTGTGTGGGGCAGTATAATAAATTCCAAAGTGGATGAAAACACGAGAAAATACTTTTTTCATGAAGGAGACTGAAATCCATTCATGTGGGGTGGTGTAAGAAATTATTTTTCGAACGAGATCTCTTATAATATGGTTTTTATTTCATCTGAATATACTTATGTTTGTGTGGGACAGTGTAATAAATTCTCACGTGACTGAAAACACGAGAATTTACTTTTTTCATGAAGAAGACTGGAATTCATTCATGTGGGGTGGGGTGGTGTAAGAAATTATTGTTCAAACAAAATCTCTTAGAATATGTTTCTCTCTACATCAGAATATATTTCTGTTTGTGTGGGGCAGTGTAATAAATCCCAACGTGGATGAAAACACGAGAATATACTTTTTTTATGAAGAAGACTGGAATTCATTCATGTAGGATGGTGTAAGAAATTATTGTTCAAACAAAATCTCTTAGAATTTGTGTCTCTCTACATCAGAATACATTTCTGTTTGTGTGGGGCAGTATAATAAATTCCAACGTGGATGAAAACACGAGAAAATACTTTTTTCATGAAGGAGACTGAAATCCATTCATGTGGGGTGGTGTAAGAAATTATTTTTCGAACGAGATCTCTTATCATATGGTTTTCACTCCATCTGAATATACTTATGTTTGTGTGGGGCAGTGTAATGAATTCTAACGTGACCGAAAAAATGAGTGCATACTTTTTCCATGAAGAAGACTGGAATTCATTCGTGTGGGGTGGTGTAAGAAATTATTTTTCGAACGAGATCTCTTATAATATGGTTTTTACTTCATCTGAATATTCTTATGTTTGTGTGGGACAGTGTAATAAATTCTTACGTGACTGAAAACACGAGAATATACTTTTTTCATGAAGAAGACTGGAATTCATTCATGTGGGGTGGTGTAAGAAATTATTGTACGAACAAAATCTCTTAGAATATGTTCCTCTCTACATCAGAATATATTTCTGTTTGTGTGGGGCAGTGTAATAAATTCCAACGTGGATGAAAACACGAGAAAATACTTTTTTCATGAAGGAGACTGAAATCCATTCATGTGGGGTGGTGTAAGAAATTATTTTTCGAGCGAGATCTCTTATAATATGGTTTTTACTTCATCTGAATATTCTTATGTTTGTGTGGGACAGTGTAATAAATTCTTACGTGACTGAAAACACGAGAATATACTTTTTTCATGAAGAAGACTGGAATTCATTCATGTGGGGTGGTGTAAGAAATTATTTTTCGAACGAGATCTCTTATCATATGGTTTTCACTCCATCTGAATATACTTATGTTTGTGTGGGGCAGTGTAATGAATTCTAACGTGACCGAAAAAATGAGTGCATACTTTTTTCATGAAGAAGACTGGAATTCATTCATGTGGGGTGGTGTAAGAAATTATTTTTCGAACGAGATCTCTTATAATATGGTTTTTACTTCATCTGAATATTCTTATGTTTGTGTGGGACAGTGTAATAAATTCTTACGTGACTGAAAACACGAGAATATACTTTTTTCATGATGAAGACTGGAATTCATTCATGGTAAGAAATTATTGTACGAACAAAATCTCTTAGAATATGTTCCTCTCTACATCAGAATATATTTCTGTTTGTGTGGGGCAGTGTAATAAATTCCAACGTGGATGAAAACACGAGAAAATACTTTTTTCATGAAGGAGACTGAAATCCATTCATGTGGGGTGGTGTAAGAAATTATTTTTCGAACGAGATCTCTTATAATATGGTTTTTACTTCATCTGAATATTCTTATGTTTGTGTGGGGCAGTGTAATAAATTCCAACGTGGATGAAAACACGAGAAAAAGGAGACTGAAATCCATTCATGTGGGGTGGTGTAAGAAATTATTTTTCGAACGAGATCTCTTATAATATGGTTTTTACTTCATCTGAATATACTTATGTTTGTGTGGGACAGTGTAATAAATTCTAACGTAACTGAAAACACGAGAATATACTTTTTTCATGAAGTAGACTGAAATTCGTTCATGTGGGGTGGTGTAATAAATTATTATTCGAATGAAATCTCTAATACCTGATATGTTTTATCTACATCAGAATATATTTCTGTTTGTGTGGGGCAGTGTAATAAATTCCAACGTGGGTGAAACCACGAGAATATATATTTTTCATGTAGTAGACTCATATCCATTCATGTGGGGTGGTGTAAGAAATTATTTTTCGAACGAGATCTCTTATCATATGGTTTTCACTCCATCTGAATATACTTATGTTTGTGTGGGGCAGTGTAATGAATTCTAACGTGACCGAAAAAATGAGTGCATACTTTTTTCATGAAGAAGACTGGAATTCATTCATGTGGGGTGGTGTAAGAAATTATTGTTCGAACAAAATCTCTTAGAATATGTTCCTCTCTACATCAGAATATATTTTTGTTTGTGTGGGGCAGTGTAATAAATTCCAACGTGGGTGAAAACACGAGAATATACTTTTTTCATGAAGTAGACTAAAATCCATTCATGTGGAGTGGTGTAAGAAATTATTTTTCGAACGAGATCTCTTATAATATGGTTTTTATTTCATCTGAATATTCTTATGTTTGTGTGGGACAGTGTAATAAATTCTTACGTGACTGAAAACACGAGAATATACTTTTTTCATGAAGAAGACTGGAATTCATTCATGTGAGGTGGTGTAAGAAATTATTGTTCAAACAAAATCTCTCAGAATATGTTTCTCTCTACATCAGAATATATTTCTGTTTGTGTGGGGCAGTGTAATAAATTCCAACGTGGATGAAAACACGAGAATATACATTTTT
The DNA here is from genome assembly GCA_918026855.4 of Phaedon cochleariae. NCBI lineage: Eukaryota > Metazoa > Arthropoda > Insecta > Coleoptera > Chrysomelidae > Phaedon > Phaedon cochleariae. Next base: position 9,895,057 of record OU896719.1, on the reverse strand, counting down.
CATGAAGGAGACTGAAATCCATTCATGTGGAGTGGTGTAAGAAATTATTTTTCGAACGAGATCACTTATAATATGGTTTTTATTTCATCTAAATATACTTATGTTTGTGTGGGACAGTGTAATAAATTCTAACGTAACTGAAAACACGAGAATATACTTTTTTCATTAAGTAGACTAAAATTCGTTCATGTGGGGTGGTGTAATAAATTATTATTCGTAATCTCTAATACCTGATATGTTTTATCTACATCAGAATATATTTCTGTTTGTGTGGGGCAGTGTAATAAATTCTAATAACGTGACCGAAAAAATGAGTGCATACTTTTTTCATGAAGAAGACTGGAATTCATTCATGTGGGGTGGTGTAAGAAATTATTTTTCGAACGAGATCTCTTATAATATGGTTTTTACTTCATCTGAATATTCTTATGTTTGTGTGGGACAGTGTAATGAATTCTTACGAGACCGAAAAAATGAGTGCATACTTTTTCATGAAGAAGACTGGAATTCATTCATGTGGGGTGGTGTAAGAAATTATTTTTCGAACGAGATCTCTTATAATATGGTTTTTACTTCATCTGAATATTCTTATGTTTGTGTGGGACAGTGTAATAAATTCTTACGTGACTGAAAACACGAGAATATACTTTTTTCATGAAGAAGACTGGAATTCATTCATATGGGATGGTGTAAGAAATTATTGTTCAAACAAAATCTCTTAGAATTTGTTTCTCTCTACATCAGAATACATTTCTGTTTGTGTGGGGCAGTGTAATAAATTCCAACGTGGATGAAAACAGGAGAAAATACTTTTTTCATGAAGGAGACTGAAATCCATTCATATTATCACCGATATAACCCGGTATTTTTCATACGCGTAAGTATATTAAAAAAAGGTAATTCAAGAAAAGTATAATTGGCTTAAAGTCCAATGGTTGGAAGAAAACTATGAGATATATCAAATTACTATCAGGAGTATGAGGTACTCATACCTATTATACTTTTTTCTCCTTCTTACTCGAGTGGTAATTATCGAATTATATGAGTCTGGATACTTATACCATCATTTCAATGAGTTGGGGGTTGGTTTTGGGGTTGTTTGTATGTTTAAACACTTGTAATTAATTTGTTAGAAATTATGATGGGTACAGGACGACCAAAATCCAAGAAATTTTCAAAATTCGGTTGGCGTGGTGCACCTTTAGTTTAAAGCTGCACCACTACCAATTTCCCGTGAATCCATGATTGTAAAAAAATTGAGGTATGATGTAAAAAATTGTAATTAATGTGTTAGAAATTCCCATCATGTTTTTCTGGTTGTGGGATATACATGCTGGTGCAGCATTAGGTACATTTTTTATGTAAATATTTGCTGATGTCCTTATAATCATGGTTGGTCTTAGCTAAATCGTTATAGAGAGTAACCTGATTTTTTAACCTTATGATTTCATCAGTGATCCATTCATTATCACATAATTTTCTCTTGCTGTCAATTGATATTTTACGAAGAGGAAAGCAGGAATCCAAATAATAGAACATCAAATTCGAGAAGCTGTTGCACGCTGCATTCAAACTCTCTTGATTGTAAATAGTATGCCATGTTTCAACACTCAGGTGATTTAGGAAAGCAATATGATTTTGGTCATTGAAAGATCTATGCATTATATGATGTTTTGTTTTCCGTTGTCCACAAGGTGTAGAATGCAATATTTCGATGTGTTGTGAAAAATGATCAGATAGTCCAAGATCAAGCACTTCAGCTACACGAAAATTGAGATCAGAATTAACTAAAAAGTTGTCTATACATGTACTAGAAGTTTGTGTTACCCTGGTTGATTCAATTATAGTTGAAGATAAATTGTGACACTTTGTCTATTTTCGGTGATAGTCCAGCGAGAAAAGAAATCCTTCCTAGCAACCAAAATCCCGAGGAACCACAAAAAACCAGAATCAAAAGATGAGACTACAGGGATGGTATTAAAAAAAAACACGCCAGATATTACCAATTCAAATGGGAAATGCAAGTGTCGTTGGTTGCAGAAAATAAATAATAAATCTATGAACAAACCGAGGCACATGCAACCAGCAATACAGGACGACTTCACAGGTTGCAAGTTGTCTTCAAATAACCCAAATTACACTAATTGATAAATGCACATAAATATTTAGTAACAAAATAGTGATTACTGGAGGAACACTCAAACAGTAGGCAAATGAAATGAGGAAATAAAATTCTTTGTTTATTAAATGATTTTTAGGAACAACAAATCCAATTCTTGCAGATACTATAGTGATGAGAGGTTTCAGCACAGTTCATACATACAAAATAGGTGCAAAAAATGGCCTTGGTCAAACTGTCGAAAATTACATAAACAAAAAAGTTGGGAGAAAAATAATCTTTTGTTGAGTAAATTCGGGACACCATGTATGTACCAATTTCAAAATGATCATGAATCTTCAGGAATATTCTAAGGGAATTCAAATGTTGATATTCAGTTGAATTATGTATTCAAAATCATTTTCTTCTCCCTCTATGAAATGAGTTCACATTGTTTGCTTATTGTAGTTGAAAAAAAAAATCTAATTTCCATGATATTTCTTCTTAGATCGGTCGATCCAGCTTATTGGGAGCAGGGGAGGTTTGGATGGAATCGGAAGATACCAATATAGCCCAGAACATCCACACAACGATATTCCAGTGAGTATAGAAAGTCTTGTTGAAAAGGCAGGTTTTATAGGTTTTCGAAAACCGAGTCAAGTGCCCTTAGTGATGCCAGCAAAGGTCAACTCTATATTGAAGTATTTTTTCATATGTAATACCACAAGTGATACTATTGAGCCGGAAATATTCGGCGACAGCTTAATGCCTAATAATTTCAGGAATAATGTTTATTATCAAAACTTTCCTTCCATATACCGGAAATTATGCGCGAAAAATCAAGGGGCTGATTTTGCATGGAAAAATATAAAATTCATTTCATATATACTTGGGTCCGAAAATGCATAGTTTCTAAGGTACAGTGCATTGAACTTTTTAGTAAAAATCTTTTTTTTTTTTATGAATATCTCAAATATCCTTCCACCGATTCTCTTGAAATTTGGCAATTATATTATATGTCATCAGGGGCGGATTTAGCCTTTTTCAACTTGGAATTGTGAAATCCAGTGGCGTCCCGGGGACACCCTACCGATTATTATTGTCCATAAAATGTGCGCCACTGATTTTTTTGAATTCTATATCTTCATATCCTGATGATTAACTAAAAATACAACATTTTGGTCTCTTGAATTATTTTGCTATTTTGCTGCGTTTCCGTGGAAAAAAATAAATACCAATTCATTGTATAAATGTGTGCAAAACATTGCTTCAAAAACAGGGATGAAATTAAATATGCGATCCATGTCCATAGACGTAGAATAAGAATGAAGATTCATTTTCTTCAAATATTGTATAATACATGTTTGACACACTTTGTATTATCGAAAACTACAACGAGAATACATAGTTCTCAATATACAGAGTGTAGAGTGTGTCATACATGTATCAACAAATATTCGAAGAAAATGAATCTTTATGCTTATTCTATGTCTAGGGACATTGATCACGCATTTATTTTCACCCCAATCTCTGAAGGAATTTTTTGGCACTTTATGCAATAAATTGGTACAAATTGGTAATTATCATTTTCCATGGAAATGATGCGAATTATCAAAATAACTCTTGAGACCAAAATGTTGTATTTTTATTTAAAAAAAAATCAGTGGCGCTCATTTTATTGACAATAATTTTTGGTAGGTTGCCCCCCTGGACGGCACTGGATTCAATAATTCCAATTGAATTATGGGTATATCAGCCCCTTATGACAAAAAATAACATTGCCAAATTTCAAGAAAATCGGTGGAAGGACATTTGAGATATTCATAAAAAAACGATCTTCTTCAAAAGTTTTAACACACTGTATGTTGAAAAAATGAATTTCTCATTTTATCATGTAAAATCAACCCCTTGATTATTTGCGCATCATTTCCGGACACCCTGTATAGTCGGAAAGGTTTGAAATGTCATGAGCAAAATTAAAGCAGCAAGCTGGAGTATATCAATCGACGGGATATTTCCAGGAAAAATAGTATCACGAGTTTTATCCATATGAAAATTTTATTCCAGTCATTTTCAACCAATCAGATGCTTTATTTTGACATTGTTACTATGGTAACCAGCAAATTTTTTGAAAATTTTTTCATCCACATGAGCATGTAGACGTAAAATTGATAAGTGGAAATTTTTTAGCACATGACAGCTATCATATAATTAGACAAAATTGAAATAATTTTAACAATATTTTTTAGTTGCTGGAAACATAATTAGAGAATCATGAAATCAATTATTTTTATGTAATAATGTATCTGATACTAAACATTTTATTTTACTAAGGCACAGGGAGAGTAAATATTCACTTAATGTTTTCATTTTAAATTTAATTCCCGTATGAAATTTTCTTACCGAATCCCCCACGTGCATCAATTAATGGCGGGAAATTTGTCTCGTACCCAAAAAATTTATAAAATTTTCTTACCGAATCCCCACGTGTATGAATTAATATTTGTCTCGTACTCAACAAATTTCCGGCAATAATTCATTCTCTAGGGGGATTATAATAATTTTTCATTTTCATCACTCAAACTATTTTATTTGGGGCAAAATCATTCAAACGAACTGAATTAGATACAATCAATCAATCCGTTTGTTTTCATATTTTTGCCAAATATAAAAGTTTTCCTAGAAAATTTAAAAAATCATCAATAAAATTCAAAGGACTCGTGGCATTTCTTTTGAACATTTTCATGTTGTTATTTTGAAGTAATACCGAGATTGATACCCAAACCGGTTTTCCCTCAGAGTTCTGTACATTTTTCGAATACTTATTGAAATTAACGATATTTTATAGCAGAAAAAGGCGGGAGTAGGTCATTTACCATCATAAACCTATCGCCTATATGATATCATAACAAAAACAGGAAATGCTGAAGTAAGTTAGGTTCGTAAATAATGATTTAATGATCATAAATATTTTTTTATTACAGAGTGAATTTCGATTATTTGCTTCATTTTCCTTCAAAATTCAGTTACCTATCAGTTGTGTAAATCAAAACTATTGTCTAGGAGTATGGCGAGATGAAGTAGTTCAATACACACAAGAAAATCTAATCAAACTTATTCATGAAAGATCATTTCTGACTTTCTGACTATCCTTCCCTCCGCAAATACAATTTTTTTTACCAGACAAGGAAAACGAACAGAAACATAAACAGCATCAAATCGTAAACATATAGGATTTATAAATTTTTGGAATCACAAAGAATCGAAAGAAATATTTATAACATGGTGTTCTATCTGGAAAAATAGATTTGTGGTTTGCCACTCTTTCAGGGATCACCCTGCACAATGTGTGATGAGGGCCGTAAAAATGCCCTTATTATAAGGCGTTTGGTGTTTTTTCTTGGTGAAAAATAACAGTAATAAGCAGTGTCTTTCAGAAAGTTGGCATCATATGGGAAAAACTTTTAGTAATATTTTATTTTGAAATCCGACTTGGCGTTTTGCTTTGAAAAAGATGGAAAATGGCCTACTCAGTCGGGGTCACGAGACCTTCGTTACCTGTCAAAAGTTACATTTTTTCATAATAATCGCTGAAAACAGGCTTATTTGTTTGTAGTTTTCGGAGAAAAATTGTTTCTATTCCGACTTTACACATGGGTCTTAAATTTGAACGTCCTAATGCAATTTTTTGCTTTCGATATGTTTTTAATCACCACGAAATTTCTTTAATAACATTGAAAAAACATGTAACTTTCAGTACAAAAATGATGCAAAAGTCATCAATCAAAAAATCATCAAACTACCTATTTTGCATTTCTAACCAAAGTTCAAACTTTTACCTCCATTTGTAGGGAACAAATCAATCTTTTGCTACTGGCACAGCTACAGCTATGAAATGTCTTCAACATTGAAGCTGGACTATTATTTTCTAAAGAACATCATATTTTTGTCGATAATTAGTATTATAATGAAGCAAATTATATAAACAGTTTTGTCGAGACTACATCATTTTTCAATATGACAATATGACAAAACCTGTGTAAAATCGGAATTTCAGTAGCTGTTTTTAAATTCAAACAAATAAGCTTGTTTTCAGCGATTAATTTGAAAAATATCAACTTCTGACATGTTGTGAATGCCTGACCTTGACCAAGTAGACCAGTGTTGATCTTTTTCAAAGCAAAACGCCCAAGTCGAATTTCAAAATAAAATTATTATTACAATTCTTCCCATTATAATGTCAACTTTCTGAAATACACTGTTGTAGGTGGATAACCTTATATAACTTCGTATTCCTATTTGGTATTTTGGAATTATAACTTTCCATTGTAGTAGACTATATTAATTTTTGAGAACTTCACCACCCTGTATCTCAGAAGTTAGGACGTTTAGGTCATACGTTTTTATGGAACTTTCTTCTTTGAATTGGCTCAGAATCGCCTCCCCAAATATTGACATCCTATTATGAAACACCCTGTATATGATAATGAATCATATCAACTCTAAAAATGTGACCGAAAGTAATGTATTTTCTAGTGACTGTCACTTGCGTGATGCGTATTTTGACGTTTCTTATACATTTTTATTAAACATCAGTGTGAATCAAAGTGGAATCAAGAAAACAATTATGTTTCTGGTAGGCGAAAAACAGTACTCGCTTCGCTCGTGCACCTAATAGCCGCGGGCTGCTAAAGCTCATTTTCTGCCCTTCTGACACAATATACTATTATCATTATACAAGGTACTTGAATTTGTTTTGTCTGTTTTAATCTGAAATACATACAAATATCGGAAAATACTTTTGAAAGGTAAAGAGGAATACACTTGCATAGATTTCGGGAGGATGTAATTCAATATCCTGCGTGGCATTAGCCAGGGAAGTAGTTGCTTTTCTCCCGAAATCTACCATTGTTGTTCATTTTATGAACACTGGGTGGAAATGACTGTGAGCTTTTCACATTTATTTACTATTTCATTCCACTGTGAGCATTGTGGCTTTTTCGTAGTTCATATCACGCCAGTGGCTAGCTGCCCGACTAAAAAAAAACAATTCAATTTTTTTTTAGTCGGGCAGCTAGCCACTCCCGTATGGGAATTTCAGTTTTGGAGTGATTCTTTCCTCGGTTCTACTCAGATGGCGTTACTTTCATTTTATCGATGAAAGACGCCTCGGGGTGGATATAATGCCAACTTGATTTTTGTTTGGCTAGGCTTCGCTGAGCCGGCGGTCTTAGGACTGCTGGCTGGAGACCACTGCACTGATGAGATTCAAAGAGCTCGAAACCGGTCTGTGGTTGTCTAGATGTCTAGCGGCCTGGCTAAATCGAAATCAATAGGCATTCAGGAAAGAATCACTTGTATCAGTATTCGTTTAAACGAGTCGATGCATAGATTTCGGGAGGATGTAATTCGATATCCTGCGTGGCATAAGCCAGGGAAGTAGTTGTTTTTCTCCCGAAATCTACCATTGTTTTTCATTTTATGAACACTGGGTGGAAATGACTGAGCTTTTCACATTTATTTACACTTGCAAAGGCTTCTCATATTGCATAAAATAATCTACAGCAACTAAAATGAATTTGAATAATCCATACTAGTGAGACTGTTGAGTAGTTTCACTTTTCCACACGGCACGGAGTGCAGAAAAGTGTGACTTTGCAAACGCAAAACGGTGCAGAAAAGTTCTACTTTGCGCACGCTCGCAGGAACATTCTTTTTCCACCACTAGCTATACAACCTACCATTATTTACAACTTTTCAAGGCGAAAAGTGTGTTTTTTCTACCACTCGGCTTTGCCTCGCAAACGCCAAATTCGCTTGTCAAACAACTCGTCAAACAAAGTGTCACTTTGGATCATAATAAAACAATCTACTATTTTCCACCACTACCTTTCGAGACGTGAATTGTGACTTTTCTACCAAGTTAGTTTTCGTCATTTTATCAACTACTAGTCAATAAAGACACTGTTCTGACTATAGATTCGCATGCATGGCACTCGAATCTAGTAGGCATTTATCAATAACGACTTGTCGTATGATGTCATGGTTATGGCTACTAGATTTTAATTAGAATTTAAGTTCCACAGAGCTATGATGATTGAAATATATTGCTAGTGGTGACACAAATCCAATATACCCCTTGATCAGTGTGAAACCAGCCACGAGTTCCAGCCACGACTTCGCCTAATATTCAAGGCGCGCGCCATACCACCAATGGTCGTTAATTATCAATGTATATTCATGACTGGCCATGAAATTACTTAAACCTCCAAAATATGTCCATGGATGAAACTATTTTACATCAATGATTTTCTCTGAGGGTCTATGATAATCTGTATATCTCACAACTTTTTCAAAATACACGTGGATGGGAGTTTTTTTCTATGAATGTGTTTCTCTGATAGTACTCAATAATATGTATATCTCACAATATTTTGTCGGGCAAGAATTAACCCCATAGGCACCCTTTTTCGGAAATTCGAAAAAAATTCATAACTTTTTCAAAATACACGTGGATGGGAGTTTTTTTCTATGAATGTGTTCCTCTGATGGTACTCAATAATATGTATATGTCACAATATTTTGTCGGGCAAGAATTAACCCCATAGGCCCCCTTTTTCGTAATTTCGAAAAAAATTCATAACTTTTTCAAAATACACGTGGATGGGAGTTTTTTTCTATGAATGCATGCCTCTGATGGTACTCAATGATATGTATATCTCACAATATTTTGTCGGGCAAGAATTAACCCCATAGGCCCCCTTTTTCGGAAATTCGAAAAAAATGCATAACTTTTTCAAAATACACGTGGATGGGAGTTTTTTTCTATGAATGTGTTCCTCTGATGGTACTCAATGATATGTATATTTTGTCGGGCGGTTATGAATTTTTTTCGAATTTCCGAAAAAGGGGGCCTATGGGGTTAATTCTTGCCCGACAAAATATTGTTAGATATACATATTATTGAGTACCATCAGAGGAACACATTCATAGAAAAAAACTCCCATCCACGTGTATTTTGAAAAAGTTATGAATTTTTTTCGAAATTCCGAAAAAGGGGGCCTGTGGGGTTAATTCTTGCCCGACAAAATATTGTGAGATATACATATCATTGAGTACCATCAGAGGAACACATTCATAGAAAAAAACTCCCATCCACGTGTATTTTGAAAAAGTTATGAATTTTTTTCGAATTTCCGAAAAAGGGGGCCTATGGGGTTAATTCTTGCCCGACAAAATATTGTGAGATATACATATTATTGAGTACCATCAGAGGAACACATTCATGAAAAAAAACTCCCATCCACGTGTATTTTGAAAAAGTTATGCATTTTTTTCGAATTTCCGAAAAAGGGGGCCTATGGGGTTAATTCTTGCCCGACAAGATATTGTGAGATATACATATTATTGAGTACCATCAGAGGCATGTATTCATAGAAAAAAACTCCCATCCACGTGTATTTTGAAAAAGTTATGCATTTTTTTCGAAATTCCGAAAAAGGGGGCCTATGGGGTTAATTCTTGCCCGACAAAATATTGTGACATAAACATATTATTGAGTACCATCAGAGGAACACATTCATAGAAAAAAACTCCCATCCACGTGTATTTTGAAAAAGTTATGATTTTTTTTCGAATTTCCGAAAAAGGGGGCCTGTGGGGTTAATTCTTGCCCGACAAAATATTGTGAGATATACATATCATTGAGTACCATCAGAGGAACACATTCATAGAAAAAAACTCCCATCCACGTGTATTTTGAAAAAGTTATGAATTTTTTTCGAAATTCCGAAAAAGGGGGCCTATGGGGTTAATTCTTGCCCGACAAAATATTGTGACATATACATATTATTGAGTACCATCAGAGGAACACATTCATAGAGAAAAACTCCCATCCACGTGTATTTTGAAAAAGTTATGGATTTTTTCGAATTTCCGAAAAAGGGGGCCTATGGGGTTAATTCTTGCCCGACAAAATATTGTGAGATATACATATTATTGAGTATCATCAGAGGAACACATTCATAGAAAAAAACTCCCATCCACGTGTATTTCGAAAAAGGTATGAATTTTTTTCGAATTTCCTAAAAAGGGGGCCTATGGGGTTACTTCTTGCCCGACAAAATATTGTGAGATATACATATCATTGAGTACCATCAGAGGCATGCATTCATAGAAAAAAACTCCCATCCACGTGTATTTTGAAAAAGTTATGAATTTTTTTCGAAATTCCGAAAAAGGGGGCCTGTGGGGTTAATTCTTGCCCGACAAAATATTGTGAGATATACATATCATTGAGTACCATCAGAGGAACACATTCATAGAAAAAAACTCCCATCCACGTGTATTTTGAAAAAGTTATGCATTTTTTTCGAATTTCCGAAAAAGGGGGCCTATGGGGTTAATTCTTGCCCGACAAAATATTGTGAGATATACATATTATTGAGTACCATCAGAGGAACACATTCATAGAAAAAAACTCCCATATACGTGTATTTTGAAAAAGTTATGCATTTTTTTCGAATTTCCGATAAAGGGGGCCTATGGGGTTAATTCTTGCCCGACAAAATATTGTGAGATATACATATTATTGAGTATCATCAGAGGAACACATTCATAGAAAAAAACTCCCATCCACGTGTATTTTGAAAAAGTTATGCATTTTTTTCGAATTTCCGAAAAAGGGGGCCTATGGGGTTAATTCTTGCCCGACAAAATATTGTGAGATATACATATCATTGAGTACCATCAGGGGAACACATTCATAGAAAAAAACTTCCATCCACGTGTATTTTGAAAAAGTTATGCATTTTTTTCGAATTTCCGAAAAAGGGGGCCTATGGGGTTAATTCTTGCCCGACAAAATATTGTGAGATATACATATTATTAAGTACCATCAGAGGAACACATTCATAGAAAAAACTCCCATCCACGTGTATTTTGAAAAAGTTATGAATTTTTTTCGAATTCCCGAAAAAGGGTGCCTATGGGGTTAATTCTTGCCCGACAAAATATTGTGAGATATACATATTATTGAGTACTATCAGAGAAACACATTCATAGAAAAAAACTCCCATCCACGTGTATTTTGAAAAAGTTATGAATTTTTTTCGAAATTCCGAAAAAGGGGGCCTGTGGGGTTAATTCTTGCCCGACAAAATATTTTGAGATATACAGATTATCATAGACCCTCAGAGAAAATCATTGATGTAAAATAGTTTCATCCATGGACATATTTTGGAGGTTTAAGTAATTTCATGGCCAGCCATGAATATAAATTGATAATGAACGACCATTGGTGGTATGGCGCGCGCCTTGAATATTAGGCGAAGTCGTGGCTGAAACTCGTGGCTGGTTTCACACTGATTACCCCTTGTAGTGAAGAATATTATCACCACGGGACCTTGTACTCCTCCGCTGAAGCCTCACTATCTTGGTGAATAAATAACTATTACCCCTTCCCGTTCAGATTCATACGCCACTGGCGAATATAGTTGAAATGGCAATAAATTATCATTCGTTATTATTTTTGATACGATGCTGATAATATTTTGTTAAAATTTTACATGTTGTTTTTTATCGATTGGGAGTATGTTTCTCAAATCTTGATTGAAATCCACTATTTCTTATCATAATTGTTACATTGTTGCATTGTTTCATTGATTATTACTTTTAAATCTACATCAGAGAGAGATGGACCATGACAATAGTGGAAATTGATACATAATCAGATATGATGATATAAACAATTCACTGTTTATATTATAATATCGATCAAATTAAATTAGTTATTCGGTTTTAGACTCGGTTTTAGAGTTCCTCAATATACAGGGTGATTGCTTATATTTCACTCAATAGCAGTTTAAATGGGCAAGTATCGGGTATTTTTCATAGACATCCAGGATTCAGTACGGTTTTAGACTCGGTTTTAGAGTTCCTCAATATACAGGGTGATTGCTTATATTTCACTCAATAGCTATCTCTTACAAAAACGTTTAAATGGGCAAGTATCGGGTATTTTTCATAGACATCCAGGATTCAGTACTAAAAAATGCAAAAAAGCATCTGTTATTTTTCAAATGGAATACCCTGTATTTTATTTTCCTAATCGGTAGAGCATCTCGCTTCTTTCGTCGCGCAAAATCCCATCGTTACAGAAAATGCGTTTCCTAACCATTTATGTACAATATTTTTTCTAATTTTGATGAAAAAAATCGATTGAACAAAAATAATGATCAGTTCTAAGTACATGAGTTCTACCGATTATGTGCAAAATTTAGTAGGCAAGTTGACTTCTGTCACTTTGAAGTATCTGTCAAACAATAATATAGTCACAAATCAGCGACGGAATTCACGAAATTCGCGATAGAAAATAAGCGTACGCCACCTATCAGAGTTCTTGAAAGCTGTCAAAGCGGCATGTTTACTTTGTTTTCGTTGATTCACATTCACAAACCGCTCAGAAGTGTTCAAGTTGCTGCCGTCAGGTGGGGCGACGTGTTATTTTCTATCGCGAATAGACTCGTTTGATATCCTAATGAGGGCTACCATTTTCACAAACATGAGGTAAATGTCAATGTCAAAAATCCCAAAGTTTTGCCGGATTATTCGAAACAAATTATGTAGAATATTTCAATAGAAAACCTCAAGTTATCCAAAGACGTGAGCCTTCTTACGTTTTTCACTCACAATGTGGAACTTAACGACCCATTCTTACATTGGCGGAGAAGATATAGCAAAAGGCCAAATGACATGAGAAGAAGAAGTATATTCATCAGTTCTACCAACCCTGACCTCATGCGACTTCCAAATCAACAAACCCCTTGAGCGCTCTTCAAAAACTATCAAGGACGGGAATTAATTCTGACTCCGACAACTCCACACTTATCACAAGAGGATTGATAAAAAAAGCTGCCCGAAGCAACATTCAAATCACACTTGGCTGGATACCTAGCCATATGAATATAGCAGGAAACAGCGTACCAGACCAATTAGCCAAACTCAGTACAACAAAGAAGAGGGTGGATTATAAAAAGCTGGATTATAGAGACCTACTGCCTAGAGTGAAAAAAAAACATGAGGACTGGAAAGAAGAATGGACAGAATTATGTAGAATCAAAGGGAAAAGACTATTCAGCCTCCTAGAAGCACCTCCGAAGAAACCTTGGTTTGGCAAGGAAAACGTTAGCAGAGAAATAGCCTCCACAATGTGCCGACTGAGGTCGGGGCATTGTCTCACCCCTGAACATTTATTCAGGATCAGGTGGTATAACCGGAAATCAAACTTTATTCATTCCATGATAGTCGTTATTACAAAATATATCACTCTTACAGATTATGTAATCCTGTACAGAAATTACCTAAGCATAAATGCTTGTAGTGTCTATTTCTGTACGAGGAAAAGTAATGTTATTTACTATTTTGTTTTTTGTTTTCGTTTTCATTGTCAGAACTTGATAGGATTCTCAGGAGAGATGCAAACTGACAGGGCATATTGACATTCGAGAGAAATAGAAATCGTTTCTTAATAATGAATGGCGAATAAATGATAAACGAGTAAAAATTGATTTTTTTTTTATAAGTAGATTCTATTTTCATTGATCATTTTTTTTCATTTCGTGTTTGAAGGATTTGAGTTTATATATATTTTTTATTTGAAGTGGTAATTTGTTATATAATTTTGGTCCTATATAAGAGAGGCAGCGTTGGGAGTGACTTTTCCTAAATAGGGGTACATCAAGTGATTGGTTCGTGATAGATCGGGTTGGAATAGTTTTGTTGTGATTTATAATTGGTTTTGTTATTTTATGCATATATAACAAGCATTGGTACATATGTAGTTTGTCAATATCGAACCTTCAACATATTTTATTGGAATGTCCCAACAACACTTTGACTCACATACTTTACAAAAAAATGACATTAAGACACAATACCCCAATCCTTACTGCCTTGTCAGTAGAAGACCTGCTTAAGAATCCCACTGCTTATACTGCTTTGATCATTCACACGTACCTAAAATCAATCAACTTGAAACTTTAATCATCTATGTTACATGTAATCTCAGGGAGGAAGCTATGATCACAGGATCAGACGCAGAGTAAATAGATTGATGTAATCAAGTATTGATATATGTGATTCAGTCACTATATGCTATATGTTTAAGAAATCCATTGTCCCTTTTTATTGTGAGATAGAGGTTAAGTTAGAATAGCGTGTGCTAGACTTCGCCTCTCAACATTTTACTTGTATTGTAATATGTACATTACAAAAACAATAAAGGCAAGGAACAACAACAGAGAAGAACCTGGGTAAATAACCGAACAGGTTAAGCCCATATCAAAGAAGGAAGGAAGGAAGGAACCCTGACCTCATGTTTCGACGAGAGCCTAAAGTTTTCCAACCATTTCCAAACCTCGGCTCCCGTCGAAAACGAGAGGCTAAAGTTTTCGAACCATTCCCAAACCTCATTGCCAGATCGGTCACAGTGAATCACGTGATACAATATGGACGCAAGCGCATTCGCTCGTAAATAAATATTAACGACAGCCTCGGGGTCTCGAGAGGAAGGAAAAACATCCTTGACAGCCTAAATCACTACACAAATGATAACAATGGGGTAACGCCATGCTATTAGTGGACCAGAATAAAACTCTGACCAAATGTAGCCTCCACAATTTTATTGCGAAAAATGATCATAAAAAACATGAATCTCAACATATCACGAAAGATTTAGGCACTTATGTTTTGGTGGCGCGGTATGGTCACATATTAACAAAAGGTTTGTTAATCTGTGGTTTGGTGGACAATAAATAATGTTAGCCCCAAGGTTAACCCCCATTAGTAGAAAATGGCTGATTCAAGTTCAGATTTCTCAAGTGATACCGAAGAAGCAACACAAAATGCACTATGGGCGAGTGAACTAATATTGAATTATGGGCATTCAATTACTCCACTGTGTCCTTGGTTGCCAAGTCACCAATTATAATCAAGTCATCAAAAAGATGTTAAGAGTCCTGTCATTGAATAAAATTAATAGGAGGATATTATAGTTGATTCTTGACTTTTTCGAGCAACCAGCATGTCCAAATATTTCTTATACTCCATCACAAAATATCATGTGAATGTTGGAGACTTGGCAACATTGCGCTGAATGCTGATAACTAACAAGACCACGCCCACAAGTGGTGCGCCGTGTTGTCAAGTTTACCGGTTCAAATGCCCTCTAGTGTAAATTAATATAATTAGTATTTACACAAATGTATTGTGTCTAGTCAAGGATAATCAAATTCTAACCTGGTATATTCCTGTAGATTTTCAGGTCCTCTGCTTCAGGCCGGCCTTCATTACCCGTTCATAGGGTGGAAAGTTGACTGTATACTTCTCTTGAGAAGGATCACTCGCGCTTATTTTGAGTAATTTTGGGCGTTTTTAGAATAATTATTTTATTAAAAGAATACCGAATATCGAATCGCATTGTTTTTCTCGTTCTTCTTTTTCGCTCTTCGCGGTGAGACCGAGATTTCCTATTCTGGACAGTTTTGAAGTAAATTCGGCGACATAAGTAATGCGCCGTTATTTGAATTTAATGAATATTTGAAGATATGAAGAAACTTGTTTTAATATAAGTGATGCAATTGATTCATAAATCTAAATGTTGAATTTGAAACTAAATCTAAACTTAACCTAAATTTTGGTGCGCGAACAACCAATACATAATTAACAATTTATGCGTTATTGAGTAACTAATATTTCTGAAGTTCCCAATCGTATTTCAACATATGGCAACTGTGCTATGGTCTGCCCCTACTTACGAAATCTTGACGTCAGTTTTTACTCGCGGTAAATTTCTAGCCGTTTGAAAATTACCGTGGTATTATTGATGATTTTGGCACCTTAAAATCGACCGAAAAAATCTAAATAGATATAAAATTCGAGGAATTTGAGTGATAATTCTACTTAAGAAATAAAAAAAATAGACCACTCGCCTATTATCTTCGTCCATCCACATTTTTCTCACGTAACTGGTGTTGACATAAACATTTCATCATCAGTTATGTAATATTTTACATTGCACAACTGGGTACGTGAAGTAAAACGTTTCAAAAACTTTCGCCAATTTTGACAAGTATCAAATTACAAGTCAAATACAGAATAGTTATTTATGATATAAGTGCTAAAAGTGACATTTTATTTTGTGAGAAGGGAACACGACGCCGAAGGCGGAGTGTTCCATCCCTTCGATCAAAAGAAAAAACACTTAGCACATATATCATGCACTATTTTTTCTACAAACACCATTAAAAGTCCAAATTAACGCATAACTATTTCACATTACTTATTAATTGATTAAATAACAGCCTCGAGATTATCAGTTTTGAATCCAATTCAATCTAATCTATTCATACCAAGGTAAACAAAAACTGAATTTGTTGATTTATCTTTCTTGACAACTAACGTCAATAAATCACGAATTATTCTTTCTCGTTTCTTCGTTTCTCGATGGAAAGTGCCCAAGAAAATGAATTTCTTCCGCCGCAAATTGAAGAAGCTGCCAATAAAGCTGTTTTTGAATTATTGCCTAGTAAGTCAAAGCGACAGTACGAGTTTTCCTACAAACGTTTTTTTGAAATGGTGTGAAAAAGTGCTTCTTGCATACTTTGAAGAAAAGTCCAAAATATGGAAATCGTCAACGCTTTGGTCGAATTACTCTATGTTAAAGTCGATGATGAACATAAATGATCATGACATGAGCAGATATCACGAGCTTGTTGCTTTTTGGAAGCGAAAGGGTGAAGGATATCGACCGAAAAAGTCAAAAGTATTAACAAGAGAACAAATCGACAAATTTCTCGCAGAAGCCCCAGATGAAATAATACACACACTGGCACAATTAGGGGAACGGGTAAAATTTACACTAAGTTTGACATCAATTTTCTCTCGAATCGATCACTCGATTCAAATTTGTTTTTCACGAATTGTAGCTTCATTCTTCACGAACACATCTGAGAAATAACCACCTCCAAACGATTCGTCTTTATATCATATACAGGGGTGTAAAGAAAGTGCGGATTTTTCGGTATTCTTTAAGACATCCTGTGGAGTGAACCACTGATAATTGAATCGATTTTCCAACACCAAATTGGAGCCCAATCTATTCCGAATATTTTGGTTTTTAATTCATCTTGATATCCCAATTATCCAAGAAAATATAGAGTTTCAAAGAAGAGGTGGATATTGGTATTAATTTTACCACCTCGAAACTCGAACTGGGGAGAACGTGTCGTTTTTCAACTTGTTTCTGTGAGGATTTTTACTTCAAGATGAGAATTGTTCAGTTTTACCTATCGGTTTACTGTTTAAAGACACATATACGAATACTCTCATGAATATGCAGGGGTGATGAAAGTTGCTCCAATGTTCTTTTGGTGAAATGCTATTTTTGTTAATCAACGTTGGCTATTTTGTTAATGTCATTAATTATTATCGAAGTCAAGCGATTCACAATTCATAAATTTGATTAATGAAAATTCGAGAGATTCGACTCCTACTGATGTGGCGAAGGCTGTAGCATTAATTGAAAATGACCAGTGGGCCAATGTTCTTTTAACATATGAGAGCCGCATCTGCACCAATTCAATAGATGGCAGGGAAAGACTATATCGCCGAGGTGAACAAAATGAACAATTTGATTTTACTGCTTCTGTCTCCTATGGCAGAGGTTAAGTCACGGTTAGGTTAGGTTAGTCAAGAAACGACACATTTTCAGATCCAATTTGAGTTTTGAGGTGTAAAATTGATACCAATATCCACCTTTCCTTTGAAACTCTGTATTTTCTTGAATAATTGAGATATCAAGATGAATAAAAAACGAAAATATTCAGAATAGATTGGGCTCCAATTTGGTGTTGAGAAATCGTTTCAATTATCAGTGGTTCAGTCCACAGGATGTCTAAAAAAATACCGAAAAATCCGTACTTTCTTTACACCCCTGTATATGATGGAAAGATTCATCGTTTGAAGGTAATTATTTCTCAGATGTATTCGTGAAGAATGAAGCTACATTTCGTGAAGAAAAAAATTTGAATCGAGCGATCGGTTCGAAAGAAAATTGATGTCAAACTTAGTGTACATTTTCCCCTAATTGTGCCAGTGTGTGTATATCTAATGCAGAAAGTTGCTGCGATTTTTGGTGTTTTTGGAGCCAGTCGTCGAGAAGAACTGTGCGATTTGACAATAATTAATATCGAGGATTCCGGAACTTCACTGGTTGTGTATATACCAGACACAAAAACTAATGTGCAACGCACCTTTGTTGTAAGTGGTACATTGTATATGAACTACTACAAAAAGTACATAGCCCTTCGTCCAGTGGATATTAATCATTCTAGAGTTTTTATAAAATGCATTAAAAATAAATGTGCCAGGACTCCAGTTGGAATCAACACATTTGGTAAGATGCCTGCCAAAATTGCCGAATTTCTTAATTTGCCTGATTCCCATCTATATACTGGACATTGTTTCCGACGTTCCTCAGCTAGTTTGTTGTCGGACTCTGGTGCTAGTCTTACTACAATTAAAAGACATGGTGGATGGAAGTCCAGTAGAGTAGCAGAGGGTTATATAGAAGACTCGCTACAAAGGAAACAGAACATTGCAGATCAAATTTTGTCGAAAACTTCGGCAGATAATATTGCTCTCTGCCCTGGTACAAGCTTCACGAAAATAAATTCTGTCACATCTACCAATGAGACTGGCCATGGAGTTTCGTATCATAATTGTAGTTTCTCTAATTGTACTTTTAATTGAATAAACACTTCATTTTGAATTATGTTTACATATTTTCTCATAAAAATAAATCATACTTTTAGCACTATTTCTAAAAGTGATTCACTTTTAACACCAGTGCCATAAACTGACATTTTAGACACTGACAGCATGCGTTAAAAATTATACTTTAACTGACGTTTGTAGAAAACAGTAGATTGTTTTATTAGGATCAAAAGTGACACTTTCTTTGACAAGCGAATTTTGCATTTGCGAGGCGGAGCGTTAAGCGAAGCCGAGCGAAAGCAAAATTTGCGAGTCGAACAAAGTCACTTTTGATCCGAATGAAACATGCTATTTTTTCTGCAACCGAAACAATTAACTCAAATAAAAATATGAAGTAACCACCAATGTCGTGCCATATGTAGGTATGCAATGCAACAAATATTGACAAATAATCCATGTGGTGAGAAAATTCTATCTGCATTAACAGCAGGTTAGGTTTTCAAGGATGTTCGAATTGTAGTTTCAATATAAATACAGCCACAGAGTGACATATTTGTGTATGGACCAGGTGCTCTAATGGCTAATACCGCACCAGTGCCAGCTATAGGAACAAGACGTGGAAAATGTTAGGTTAGTGAGCATATCAACAATGATAATAGTGATTATTTATTCCTCTCCAAACTACACTGTGTTTGACTTGATAATAAAATGAAGCTAAACAATATCGTTGTTTGAGACAAAAAAACTATTGCTTGCCGTGATTATTCAAAAACGAGTTATCCATCCCGAGAATAACGAATGAAATACAGATCAAGCAAGTATTTGAATCTTGAAGGCTTCCCTGATCAAAACAAAAATACTCAACTGAGATGTTCATAATTCCAATACTAAACTATAATAAGGTGTATTTATATCTCCAGCATGGGTATGAAATCCGCCAAATCTGCTGAAATCGGAAACAAATCAGGTATGCGTCTCAACCCAAATAACCAACCGTCACAATGTTGTTTATTCTTGATGACGTCCAGTAGATCCTTTTTAGTTCCTAGGAGCTAAAGTTCAACTTCAGCTCCTAGGAGCTAAAATTCAACTTTAGCTCCTAGGAACTTAATATGTTGCCTAGCAACATACCTATTTTAGTGTCAGTAATAGAAACGTCAATTTAAGAGCTAATTTTGGTATCAAAATGGACGACTTTTGTATCGGTTGCAGAAAAAACATTTTATTTCAGTTTACTACTTTCAGTTTTTCCTAATCATCGTCACCTTGTACACACATGGCGTAGATCTCCAAAACGAAAGTCATCTAAAAACAATGGTATCCGATAAAAAATACTCCACCACTTTGTAATATTGACTCCCGAAAGAGGTTTTGTTTATAGAATGGCGCCAGCTGAAAATCCTTTATCGCGTACAAACGTGCGACATACTTGACTGGTTATTTGTAAACAATAATGTTTTCGAAGGAAAATAATACATTGTAAAAAGTGATAAAAAGATAACGCTCGTATTCTATTTATTTACCTTGCTTCTGTTCACCTAGAAATCGCTATCAGATAGCATCAGTTTTGACTGAAATATTTTTATTTACTGGGACGCCTTGATAAATGAAGTGTATAGAGACGGACGGATAGTAGCTAAAATAGGTCATTTTGAAGTGAAGGTGGTCAACAACATATTTTGATAAGGATCCAATGAAAATTTGTCATTTTTGAATCCATATTCTAGGAAACCATATCTACAATCTGAGATATTTTTGATAATGAGCTATAGATCAACATTTATAAATATAGAATTCACATGAGTTTTAGCAAAAGCGGAGTGGATTATTTTGTGTTATTTCCTAAATAGAATCATTTCTCAATTAACTCTCAATTTCATATGTTTTCTATATTTTTTTAGTCATAGCACAGTTCTCATATTATGTAGAATTAAGAATGGGAACTTCAGAAATATTATGTATTCAATAATTCATAAATTCTCTATTATGTATTGGTATTATTCTTAATTAACTATCAAAAATCCCTTGTGTTAAATAGTATATTATGTAACAAGTGTTATAAACGTGTCCTTTTAGTAACGAGTATTTTAAGCACGAGCGGAGAAAAGCGGAGCGAGTGTTTAATAAACGAGTGTCTAGAAGAGTTTATGAACGCGTTACATACTATGCTTTTTCTACGAACTCCGATAATTACATTAACATACATGCTACTCCTGCTAACCTACAAAATAATTCGAAAGAAATGGGAATTGAGAACATAATACATGCAACTGCATGCAACCAGCGAGACACGTATAAGTGATATTGGTTGTAGAGGTGCCCAGTCCATTGCTTACTAACCTTTGTTTCACGTTTATTGTCATGCTTAGCGCAGATTAAATGAATTGTTCTCAAAGATGGATGCTTCATTTTTTCACTTCTTGGAGATATGCAAGTACCAGAACATTCTCTTCGATTTCACTTTCGTCTACATTTCGCATATATTTTTAATGAAGAATTCTGATACAGACGAATATTGTTTGAATAATTCTGATACAAAATTTGAATGTAACAGTTGACAGTTGATACAATTGACAGGCCAGACATGTCTCGAATAGCTGAAGCTGTGTTTAATGAACTGTGTTGCCATGGTAATGTGTTTAGGAAATCGTGTTGCCATGGTAACGTGTTTAATATTTTGAATAAATTACAGATCGGCAATCCGTGATTAATCGATCATTTAGCGTGGTAAATATCCGTACGCTAAATGCCATTTTAGTTATGTGAGTAGAAAAAATAATTATATTGATTCACACTAGAAGAGATTTGCTCGGAGATTTGGTCCGGTAAAGAATTGTGGACATTGTCTTGTCAGTTCTCAGCGTTTAACACAGCATTGCCAAGTCTCCTAGCTTAGCAAATTTACATGCTGTTTTGTCATGAAGTATAAGAAATATTTTGACAAAATGGCTGCTCGAAAAAGCCACAAATTACTAACTACAATATCATTGGTTCCTCCTATTATGTTTTATTCAACGACTCCTAAAATCTTTTTGATAACGCGATAATATATTGTGACTTGGCAACCTTGCTTCATGAGTGGGGATGAGAGATTATCTGACCAATAACGAAACTGCATAAAAACCTACGTCACCATTTATACTATCCTCTTCGTCCATTCATATTTTTATTTCGTGGATTATTTTACTTCACGCAATTGGTTACGTACAGTATGACGTTTCAAAACTTCCGTCAGTTTTGAAAAATGTCAAATTACATGTCAAAATTAGTAAAAATCGGAAAAAATGGTTTTACCACTACCCCTTCCAGTTCACTGTAGCTATTTAGGTATTGCCATTTCTTTATTTCTCTTTATCACTTTGAACTTTTTTCTGCCTCTCAGACAATAAAGATAGAGGGTAAGGATTTCGAATATTTTTGAATTTTGAGTTGACGCTTTCTGAATAACAATTCTGAACTACATTTATAACTATTTTTACTGTGTTCGATACATCAATGAGGTACTTTTTATGTCATCAATTTTATTTCCGTATCTGATATCACAATGACTTCATTGTGTTATTTTTTTAAAAAAACTCATCGCTCATGGAATGTCAAATTTCATGCAATGACAGCTTTGTCAAATAGATGAGCACTACTTAAGAGGAAATCAGATGGCTACAAGACGAATAAATCAAAAATGTCTGTTATCTGTTACCACCGTAGAAAAAATATAGTGTATAACTCGCACGGAATGCTAATTTCCCACTCATGATTGCAGCATTCAAAATTCATTCTCGTGGGAAATCAGTATCATTCCGTGCTCGTGAAACAATTTACTATTCTAGATGACAGATTATTCTTTATAAATTACAAGTTACTCTTTCTGAATTAAAATTAAAAAAGTATAGATAGCACATTACCTGAAACAAGATAAGTACTGTTTGTGTGTTCATAAACTTGTTTCCTTGAACAGTCAAAATATCAATCATTAAGTATCCTTGATAATGTTCGTGATCAATTCCACACTGATATCGTAAAAGATAAATTTTGATTGTCAATGACGGTACCATTAAATGATGTCAGTTTTCTAGTACCTATTTGGTATCTACTGAATTTTCATAAAAAAAATCCTAATTAATTGTCATAGAAAAAATTGTTCATTTGTCTGTCTGGATGCCAAATAATCGAAAATATTAATAAACTACCTTTTAATCATGTCTAGACAATATTATTTTTTCCAAACAAGATAGTACAAACTCGCAAAATATTGATATGTGCCAATATGTGAATTTGCATTATGGAATAAAATGAAACTACACACTTTTTTCTGATGACTATGCCCAAATTATCATAATGTTCGAGAATGTTGAAAAAATCGAAATTTTACATAAAAACCAGTATGGATTTCGTAGAAACCGATCCACTATTCAGGCAATTTCTAGGGTGATGAACAACATTGTTGAAGGCTTTGAGGACGGTCGCCGAACTTCTAAAAAAAAAAAGCTTGTGCGATCTCAGCAAGGCCTTCGACTGTGTTAACCATGAATTACTGATTGATAAATTTCGACGCTATGGCATCAGGGGGAAACCATTGGATTTGTTAGTCACGTATTTGACAAATCGGAAACAATGTGTTAGCCTAAATGGGAAAACCTCTGATCTCGAAGATATAAATCATGGTGTACCCCAAGGCTCTGTCTTGGGACCACTTTTATTTATCATCTATATCAACGATTTTCTTTATCACATGGAACCCAAAACTTGCATTCTATTCGCAGACGATGCAACGGTAATAAACTCCAATCCCACCAACACTTGCCACATAAATTCTACTCTAACTTCGGAAAAGGAGGCCGAACACTGGTTTTCTGCAAACAAGTTAAAACTTAATGATAGCAAAACAAATCGCATTACATTTTCATCGAAAGTCCACCACGGAGACACTGTCAAACTTCTAGGAGTTACTCTTGACGATTCATTAAACTGGTCAAAACACATTCGAATACTATTGTTCTAAACTTTCCAGTTCGATTTTCATCATGAGACAACAAGGAGTGATTAATATAGAAGTTATTCTAACTATGTATTATTCATCATTTCATTCTTATTTATCGTGTGGAATAATATTATGGGGAAATTCTATGGATTCATTCAAAGTCTTCAAACTACAAAAAAGAATAGAAGAGTTATCGCAAATGCCACTGTCGGCCTCTTTACTAATAATATGGTATTATGTCATTACCATCACTACATATATCATCAAGTGCTGGAAATTCATAACAATAAGAATAAACTACAACTCAACTCCCATTTTCATGACTATAATACTGGAGGTTCAGGCCAAGTTAGGCTCCCCCGATACAGGTTGACAAGATCTTCAAAAAACTCGCTCAACGTAAATCTATACAATCATCTACCTACCCATGTTACAAACATGGAGGCTACTAAATTCAAAAAATGGGTGAGACAATTTCTGACAAAATCATGTTTTTATTCGGTATCAGAGAGTATAATATGATCATCGTCACTGACCACAAAATATTCCTGAAAATGTCTTTGTTCTGAAACTTGTCTGTGTATTATTTGTATAGTATTCTTCATCTGTATTTTCATTTTTATTTTTTTGTTTTGTTGTTTGTTTTTTGTTATTTTACTTAATATCTCATACTTCATGAATAACTCAGTTATCAACTTTTTTTCATCTGACTTGCTGCAAAATGTTTATACATTAACGTGGTCAAATAAATTACTTACTTTCTTACTTTCTTACTTACTTACTTACTTACTTACTTACTTACTTACTTACTTACTTACTTACTTACTTACTTACTTACTTACTTACTTACTTACTTACTTACTTACTTACTTACTTACTTACTTACTTACTTACTTACACCACTGGTGTGAAGTTTGTTGTTGCTAAATTCGCCGAATATAAATGTGATGAGGATAATATGTTGAGTTGCTTGATTCATCTGGTGATGAGCCACCAAATCACCGCCATTCGAACTAGGTGAATAGGTGGATCAAAATTTAGATCGTGATTTACTGATTTGAGGCTGAAACTTTCTTGAGTTCTATCCTCGGTTATATCACTGTTGTTCTATGTACATACGTTTATGGTTATTTGTTTTGATGCTTGTGTGGTTTAAATTTTCAGATGAATAGTTCATTTGAATCGAGGTTTGACTCTTAAGTTTATGAAATAAGCCTCAATAAGTTACTTCAATCTAGTAGCAATGATAGTACTTACTACAGATTCAATTTCATCATTATCGGATGATGAGGCAAATGCAAAAAATATTCAATTCCACCAGTAATTCAAACATTGCACAGTGGGGGGACACATAGCTTGTCATCTTGTGCCCATTGTGGGATAAAGATATTGGTGAATAGAATAGAAGCTTAGAATACTTTATTTAACCACATTACGTATACTGTACATTTGTAGCAGGTCAAAGAGGTAACTATAAATAGAACTTTAAGTTAAAAGACAAACAATATAAAGATATTGATACAGATTAAAAATACAGAACAAACAGAAAAATAAAATACAGGTAAATATTGATAGTGAATTCATCCATATTAATACTCAAGCCAGTAATGCTTCATGATATTTATTGCTTTATTTTATTCTTAAATTTGATGAAACAGAGATTTTTAATTCTATGAGGCCATGTATTGTAAATGTTGTAATCCAAATAGTTTTTCTGAGATACAGTACGTCTAAACCGAGGATTACGAATCTTCATCGCATAGGAGAACACAGACATCATAACAGCATAGAACTAAGGCAGGAACATAGTAGTTATAAATTGAGATATCGATTTGCTATTAAACAAGCCAAGATAAAAGCCAATGACAAGTTGATAAAAGATGCTGCCATTCCATTTTAAATTACATGAAAAAGTATATTAAATAATCTTAGAGCTTCAAATTAAAAGAAACAGAAAATAGAAACTGGTGGGAATTTAACGATTTCTTTGCGAATATTTCGCACAATGTTATTGAGAAAATACCCATATCACAAACTGATCCAATTAATTATTTGGGAAATCGTCTCGCTCCCAGAGCTCCTTTTTCATTATCGGAAGCCTCAGTTATTAACTTCAGAGATATCATTGATAACTTAAAAAACAAAACTAGTTCTGACATCCTTGGGCCTCCAGGCATCTAGGGATTTTTTTTCAGATGTTTTAAGAATTGTTCAAGTTATACCTATACATATATAAAAGTGGAGATCTGGACATACCCCAGAATTACCGACCTTCATCTCTCCTGCCAATCATATCAGAAATGTTTTGAAGCGAATAAGTATTTTACAGATTGTCAGTTTGGATTTAGGAAAAACAAGAATACTGTATTGGGAATACTGGATCTAGTGGCATATATTTATGAGGCTTTTAATAATCTAGAGTTTACAAGTGCCTTGTTCTGTGATCTGAGGAAGGCTTTTGATTGTGTGTCACATGAAATTCTTTTGCTCAAACTAAAAAGCTACCACTTCTCAGCAGATAGTTTTACCTTCATCAAGTCTTATCTAACAAATAGAAAACAAACTGTGAAAGTGAATAGTGTTTCATCGGCACTTGAGGACGTCACAATCGGGGTGCTCTAAGGCTCAGTTTTGGGGCTCGTCTTGTTTCTAATATATATAAATGACTTGCCATCTACAGTGTGTCCACCTTAAGGACTTACCACCCCTGTAAAATTGTTATTATTGGACCGAATTCAAAACACTTTTTTTTGTTGGATAGGTATTTGAAATGTCCATCCAACAAGAGAGTGACTTTTCTCATGAACTGTAATCGTGGCCAACTGCGACCAACTTTATTGACCCATATTTGAGAAAGTACTATTAGGGATTTTTTTTCACAAAAAACAATGATGGATTCTGAATGACGATCACTTGAAAAACACCTTTACTGATTTTTATCATCATAAAACACAGGGTGTCCGAAAAAACGAATTATGTTTTTTTTTTAATAGGTGATCAGAAAATGTAGTATTGTGGTATTTTTGAGAAGAATTGATGACACATTATTATTGAGGATCACTTTGAACGTATCTGTACCGATTTTCATCATTCAAAAATACGATGTGTATGAGAAAACAATTAAAAAGAAAAAGAAGCAATATATTTTCATCGACTAAAAAAAAAATATTAATTTGATTTTTCGAACACCCTATGTTTAATGATGATGAAAGTCGGTACAGGTATGTTCCAAGTGATCCTGATTCATCTTTTATTTTGAGTGAAGAATTATCAGGATGAAAAATATTGCTAACCTATCCTTTTTAATTTTTTTCTCATACACATTGTATATTCAAATGACGAAAATTGGTACAGGTATATTTGAAATAATCCTCAATGATAATTTGTGATTATTTCTTTCTAGAAAAACCACAGAACTACATTTGCTGATTACCTATTTGAAGATAATGATGATTCGTTTTTTCGGACACCCTGTGTTTTATGATGAAGAAAATCGGTACAGGTATATTTCAAGTGGTACTGATTCAGAATCCATTATCAAGTTTCGTGGAAAAAAATCCCTAATAGTACTTTCTGGAATATGGGTCATTGAAATTTGTCGCAGTTGGCCACGATAACAGTCCAAGAATTAGATCACTCTCTCGTTGGATGGGCATTTCAAATACCTATCCAACAAAACCGGTTTTTTGAAATTGGTCGGATAATAACGATTTTACAGGGGTGATAAGTCCTTAAGGTGGACACACTGTATATAGCCAGGAGCAAAATTCACACTATTTGCGGATGATACGACGGTGGCCATATTAGCGGATACACTAGAAGAAGTTTTTAGGTTCGTTTTAAGGAGTACAGTAGATATTCAAAATAATATCCAGAGAAGGTTTCACAATAAAATTCCTATTAATGTGATGAGCTTAGAAATTGAAAATTTTATTCATTTGATGAATTTTTGAACTATAATTTCTAATAAAAAACTAATTTCAACATAACTTTTAGGTAGTACCGAGGGGTGAACCGCTGGTTGAAAAATGTACAGGTATTGCCAAATCGGCAATACTTTCAGAAAATATTGAATATAGAGTTCTCAACACACTAAATGGACCACTCATAATTTGACTCAATTTCGAAGACCTGTATTTTTTTAAAAAATTGACCGATCTGATGTGATATTCCATCGGCTTCAAAGAGAGCTAGAACACTCTGAAAAAGTCCGCAGAACAGAACCTACACAGGGTGTAAAGTGGAACCATTACACTATGGTCTACATTTCCAATGCTGCCAGAACTCGAGAATCATATTATGATACACTGGGACCTCATCTCCGGACGTTTTCGTGATTTCTCCTTAATTGGCCATTGGAACAAAAATTCGATTTTTTTTCGAAAGTCTTGCATTTCTTGATTTTTTTCTCTAGAACTCCACTTGAGCTGACTATTGGGACGAACTATTCTCATGTTCTGTGGAGGACAATGAAAAACAAAAAAAGCACTTTTTTGGAATATACTGGATTATAAGAAAATAGGACAAAATCTCATTTCAGTAAAAAAAATCAAAAATGTTGACTAAAACTATGGCTCATTCGATCCAGTATATTCTGAAACGGCCTTCTCGATATCCATTATTTATATTAGACCATTAACTCGAGACGTTTTCGAAAATTCGCCTCTAATTATTGAAATACAGGATGAAAATTTTCAATTCAAACTTGTTTCCTGATATTGATGATTTCCAATATTTATTGCCAAGTATGAGACACAGAGTATTGTTGTTCAATGTACTGAGTGTTCTACAACTTATCTGACAAATTTCAACCACAACTACGATATTACATAAGAAGTCTATCACAAAAAAAAATTTATAGATCCCTTTTCGAATAGTTTTAGTGGATATAAAGTGTTACAAATTTTATTTTCCATCTCGTTTCACTTCTATAAAATTTTTTTGTGATAGATTTCTTATGTAATATCGTAGTTGTGGTTGAAATTTGTCAGATAAGTTGTAAAACACTCAGTATATTGAACAACAATACTCTGTGTCTCATACTTGGCAATAAATATTGGAAATCATCAATATCAGGAAACAAGTTTGAATTGAAAATTTTCATCCTGTATTTCAATAATTAGAGGCGAATTTTCGAAAACATCTCGAGTTGATAGTCTAATATAAATAATGGATATCGAGAAGGCCGTTTCTGAATATACTGGATCGAATGGGCCATAGTTTTAGTCACCATTTTTGATTTTTTTCACTGAAATGAGATTTTGTCCTATTTTCTTATCATCCTGTATATTCCAAAAAAGTGCTTTTTTCGTCTTTCATTATCCTCCATAAAACATGAGAATAGTTCTTCCCAATAGTCAGCTCAAGTGGAGTTCTAGAGAAAAAAATCAAGAAATGCAAGACTTTCGAAAAAAAATCGAATTTTTGTTCCAATGGCCAATTAAGGAGAAATCACGAAAACGTCCCGAGATGAGGTCCCAGTGTATCATAATATGACTGACTTTTGATCAGAAAAAAATTTCTCGAGTTCTGGCAGCATTGGAAATGTAGATCATAGTGTAATGGTTCCACTTTACACCCTGTGTAAGTTTTGTTTTGCGGACTTTTTCAGAGTGTTCTAGCTCTCTTTGAAGCCGATGAAACATCACATCTGATATCGAAAACCGCATGAAGATCGGTCAATTTTAAAAAAAAATACAGGTCTTCGAAATAGAGTCAAATTATGAGTGGTCCATTTGTAGTGCAATAAAATCGGTATTGCTTTTATTTTCTGTTCATTGCCTATATTTTGCTTGTATTTCCAGAATAGTTTCTGTATTTCCTAGTTATCTGTATTCCCAGAAAAATTCTAAAAATATGGCCTACTTCTGAATTACCAGAAAATGTAGAGAAAGATTTTATTAGTGTAGGTAATTCATATAAAAATTTATGACAATATGTAGAGTTATCATTAACATTGAATTATTCACAGCATCCAAAAATTTAATTCTCGGTTATAAATTACCCTCAAGATTACCCTAGAGGGAATATCCGATATTCAATATCGGTTGGTCGGGCATTTCTTGAAAGTATATTTTCTGATTCGTGAGAGATTCACTCTACTTCAATCCACACACAGATGTATAGTTTAATAAAATAGTTCGAATAAGTTTTTGCGTGCGGAAAAGACACTTTGCGCACGTGTTAGGAACAACGTTTTTTTCTACGAGCTTCATCAGATAAAAAGGAAAATAAAAAAAATTCAACTTGAATTACAATTTATTGAAACATTTTTAGTTAAACTTGATAGACACAGCTAATACATTTAAACCTTTTTATGATTTGATGAAGTGACGGTGTTTCTGGATTTTTGCTGACAGAAACTGAGTAAAAATCCGACATCATTTCAAAATTAACAAGTGCACTTGATGTTGCTTGACAATATTATATATAATCATATGAGGTGAAATACAAATATCGAGAAGAACGGTTGAAAAGTAAAGGGGATAACGGCTTCTTATAGTGCATACAATAGTCTACAGCAACTAAAATGAATATAAATGCTCCATACCAGTGAGATTTTTGGGTAGTTTTACTCATCCGCACGCCGTGCGGATAACACCCATATCCGCACTGAGTGCAGAAAAGTATTACTTTGCGCACGCAAATGAGTGCGGAAAAGTACTACTTTGCGCACGCTCGTAGGAAAAAGTATTTCCCACATGCATGAGAGTAAAAATATATAAAAGTCATGCATATTTGATATCACAAAAACAAAATTATTGAAATATGCAATAATATACAGAGGATTCTTTGGGGAAAATGTACTTTTCCACTTGCCCTTGATGATAATGATGAGGGTCCACTCGATGGTTCACTGTATTAGACTCATATGCACTCACAACTTGTTTTCGAATAGTAATGAACAGAATAAAGCTAAACAAAATAGAGAAATATTCACATGTATTGCCTATGTATTGCTGATAGTTCCTAAACATTTTCTGTATTCTCTTCATATTGCCTGTATTTCCTTCTTATTGCCTGTATTTCCAAAATATTGCTTGTATTGCTGGTATTTCCTAAAAATTGTCTTTATTTCCTTTATATTGTCTGTAATCCCATCATATTGCTTGAATTCCCAAAATATTGCTTATATTGCCTGAATATATCTCGTGTTTCCTGATAAATGCCTGTATTTCCATTGAGGAATTTTTTTTAAAATCCTGTATTTCCTTCGATATTTCCTTCATATTGACTGTATTTTCAAGGTATTTCTTGTATTTCCAAAATATTGCTGAATATTTCTCGTATTTCCTGCTGGTTTCTAGTATTTTCAGCTAAATAAACAGGTACTTCCGAAGTGGTTCACCCCTGTGGTAGTACAGTGTGTGAAATCTTGTATTATTATATATTTTATCTCTTTGTAACAGTAATTGAATGATGTATTATAACTTGGTAAATACAATCGTATGTTAACATAAATAAATGATATGAAATGAAATGTCTGGTGTCATGGTCATGAACATGACTATGAGTTCTGAGTATATGTTAGATTGTTTGTGAACCTCTTGAAGTGTGTTATTATAGATAAACAAAGTTGGTATTATATAATGTTCACATTCGCAAACATTGCAGACTTGGAAATCTAATCAAACCAAACCTATCCCGAATCTTCGAAAACGTCAACGGAATTACGATATGAAATGACATCTTGCTCATTTCAGAGAAAAATTGACACACTGACAATCACCGGTGTGAAGCCATCAAATCAGAACGTGTATTATTAATTTGCATATTAAAAATACAGTGTCTGGCTACAGATGTTTTCATCAATAAAGTGGCATGGCAGTAGTATAAAATAGACGAAAAATAGAGTTATCATGTCACCTGTTCATTTTACCAAATTTTCGCCCCAAAAATCATTCATTGGAAAAATAGTAATTCACGTAATACAAGTCCGGAAAATACTGTTTTTTTTGGACGTGTTGCGTACAGGGTGATTCACCATAAATGTCCCCCCCTCTAGCTCAGTTATTTTTGAACCGATTTCAAAATTTGAAATATCATCTTAAATGATTTTCGATAAAGTTTTTTTTTCTCTACATCAGAAAATACAGGGTGCTCGGAACAAACGATCTACAGGGTATTATTTGATTTTTTTTATGGAACACCCTATTTTTCATTGTATTTTTAGAATCTCCCTGGAGAGCTGATTTGATCAATGCATCACACTTGGGGTCTAGCGGGAATGATTACAGAGATATAGGGTGTTCAAAATCGAGATTTTTCAACTTAAGGATTTTTTTGAGACGAAACTATTCATTATCGGTCAAAACGGCTTTCATGTCCGTGTCTTATCTTTTGATTTACTATCTACTGACATTTAATAATTGGAACAGATAGAGGGTGATCAGAATTCTGAATCTTGAACCACCCTGTAAATGTATTAATTAAATGTCAGTAGACAGTAAATCAAAAGTTAAGATGAGGACATAGAAGCCGTTTTGACCAATAATGAATAGTTTCGACACAAAAAAATTCAAAAGTTGAAAAATCTCGATTTTGAACACCCTATATCTCTGTAATCGTTCCCGCTAGAGCCCAAGTGTGATGTATTGATGGAATCAGTTCTTCAGGAAGAATATAAAAATACAATGAAATACAGGGTGTTCCATTTGAAAAAATCAAGTAGTACTCTGTAGATCGTTTGTTCTGATGCAACGGAAAAAAATTATGAAAAATCATTTTAGATTATTTTTAAAATTTTTAAATCGGTTCAAAAATAAGTGAGCTAGAGGGGGGGACATTTATGGTGAATCACCCTGTACACTATTTCATCGGAAACCATGTAGAATAACAAATCAATGAGACACATTTCCATATTATATTTCTTTATAGAATATAATATCTTCTTTATTAATTCCCATTTGTATCAAATACTGAAATTCGAACCGAATACCTATACCTACTAACTGTTACACTGGAAATTTCGTATGGACATTTTCAAACTCACTATCGCAGCTGCTTTCGTTTCGCTTCTATGGTAGATTGCAGATTGTAGATGGGTCGTATAGGCTGGGAGACCTCTCGATCACTTCGACCTAGAAGATCTATTGTGATTACCCTTATCTAGTTTTGGTCCTCTAACCCTAGACTTCTGATGAAGCCTACAATTTTCCTGACGGTTGAATTTTCCACCTCAGCAGGGGTGAGATAGACCTGTTCTAGGTGCTTCAGCCTTTGGCGGACTAATACTTCACATGAGCAAAGTATGTGTTCCGCGGTTTCGGTCGCATTGTTACAAAAGCGGCAAGTGTCAGTCTCCGCCAGACCCATCTTTTTGAGGTGGTACCTCAGAGGGCCGTGTCCTGTGAGAAAGCCTGTGATAAGCTTCAGCTCTGGAAGAGGAAAAAAAGTTATTTGTAACTAAGTCATAGTGAGCTATGACCTACATTTGAAAAACTAAAGTTGGTGCTGATATCTCAAATTCTAGAAGAGTTGGTATAAATTTTATAATTTCTTTGAAATCATTTCGAAAAACTGCCTATTTGAATATTTTCATAAATAAAGAAGTTACGGAGGAGACATGAAAATGATCAAAATCTGTTTTTTGCGTATAAAACAAAAACGAATAGATTTTATCAAAATATTTCTTCACATTATAGTTGGCCCTCACAGACTCCACATTTGGTGTCATTTCCGACCTCGTATCTCTCAGCGTTTAAAAGATACTCATGGTGAGCATGCTAAGTGGGACACACTGTACAGGGTGGCCAACTAAGACTCCAGAGTTCGATTTCTCTGTTGTCTTGAGAGATACAAAAAAAAGTCATTCATCAAAATTGAATTAATAATCCATCTACACATTTCAAAATTTCTTTGAAATACACAGGGTGTTCCGTAAGGTCACAGCACATCAAAGCTATGTTTTTTTCATTGGAACACCCTATATTTTATTTCATTTTTGAATTCTCCCTGAAGATCTGATTTCAACGACCCATCATACTTAGGGTCTAGCAGTGAAAGTTACTGACATATAGGGTGTGCAAAATCGAGATTTTCCAAGTTCAGGATTTTTTTCTGTCGAAACTGTTTATTATTCGTCAAAACGGTTTACATGTCCCTATCTCAACTTTTCACTCACTATCAATTGGTGTTCAATTGACATTTAATTGAAACAAATTATAAATTTAGATTTTTTGACCACCTTGTATCAATTTCAATTGAACACCAATTGATAGTGAGTGAAAAGTTGAAATAGGGACATGTAAACCGTTTTGACGAATAATGAACAGTTTCGACAGAAAAAAATCCTGAACTTGGACAATCTCGATTTTGCACACCCTATATGTCAGTAACTTTCACTGCTAGACCCTGAGTATGATGGGTCGTTGAAATCAGATCTTCAGGAAGAATTCAAAAATGAAATAAAATATAGGGTATTCCGATGAAAAAAACATAGCTTTGATGTGCTGTGACCTTACGGAACACCCTGTGTATTTCAAAGAAATTTTGAAATGTGGAGCTCGGTTATTACTTCAATTTTGATTCATGAATTTTTTTTGTATCTCTCAAGACAACAGAAAAATCGAACTCTGGAGTCTTAGTTGGCCACCCTGTATATGTTGGCACCCCTCAGACCTTTGCTCAGGCACCTTTGGGCGCAAAGGTTGATGGCGTGTATTCCAGCTTGGAAGATAGTGGGGGAGTGACCTTAGGCGTCAAATAGCCTACATCCGGGTCCATATACACCCTCGCCTACCCCTTCTTCCATTTTCGAACCATCGGTGTACCAAACAAGGGACCCTCTGTCCAGCTGAGGCTCAGCGGAACCGTACCTAGGGCGGCTTTTATAACCACTTCAAAGGTATGATCGAAGCTGAGCCTGGCTGGCATTATGTCCGATGGTTTGGTTGCCAATTCCATTTGTACTTCTTGTAGAATGACCATGTGACCAGTGACATCACCTGGTCTGGCATGGTAATTATCATCTGCATTTATCAAAACCATATCTACCAAGATTTTCATAGTTACAGTGACAACAACAATGTGATACTTCCCGGACTAGGCCGGAAAAATGCTACTTTCTTGAAGAAAAAGCGTCCGGGAAGTGAGCACTTCCCGGACGGTTGCCGAATAAATATCTTGCTATGGATTTTTTGTCAAAAAATACAGTAGGCATATCATTGATTGAATTCATGCAGGCCCCCGATTTTGTCGCATCAATTTTATACCCCAAAAATCTAAAAATATCGGAAATTTGTCATTTACATTGGGAAAAAATAATTCGTCTTTTTTGTTGGTCAAAAAATAGATGAGGCATATCATTCATTCAGGGAAACTTTTTTATTATTTATTTTACGAAATAAAGTTATTCACAAAAAGTTCTGCATGGTCTAAAACCGATAATGCAATTATCAGATATGAATATTTTTTAGTTGTGTATGAGGTATGTCAAAAATATTAATTTTGTTCAAGCCAAAAGTACCTTCATTTTCGACCATATCGAATATTGTTATCGGAAAAAGTTAACTAGAATTGAAAACTGCCTTCGAAAAATATCCAATGGCCATATTCTTTACTACCTTGGTGTATGAATATTTTTTTTTGTTTCAGTGCGATGTCAACTAATAGCAAGCATGATGAGATGCGTGTCAGATCTTCTTCAGCTACGGAATCTTCAAAACCTAATAATACATATAAAAAACAATTTCCGAAGCCTGCTTATTTCACTCATGGTAAGTGAATCTTAATGAATATCTATATTATCAGAATCATGATGTAAGGAATATTGAGGACACTGTTTTAATCCATTTACGGCCGAATTATGAAAAATATCAATTAGAATTTTTTTTATCCTTACTTGAAAAAATATATTACAAAAAATGATATGTTTATGACATGTTGCGTATACGCATTGGCTTGAACTTGAATTTTTTAATCAAATTATTTCATTCCTGATAGATTCTGAAACGATCTTTGTGTAGATGTATATTACATTTTCATCACATATTATATGTACAACTTTTGACTTTTGCACTTCATGCATCTTCTTATCACTTTTTCAAGATCTTCAACTAGCATATCATCGACTCTATCACTCTACTTGGGATATGTTCTTCAATATTTATTTATTTATTTATTTATTTATCGATTTATTTATTTATTTATTTATTTATTTATTTATTTATTTATTTATTTATCCAAATCAACAGGCTATGGCCCAATTTTTAAGAGAGACAATTCCTATCTCGGTTCCGATCCTACAGTAAAATACACTACACACACACACACACACAGAAAAGAAAAAATACAGTACACAGAAAGATTACGATACACTCAAGTTTTGGGGAAAACAGTTGAGTAAAGATATAAAATCAAGACGTTCATAACAGATTTTTCAAAAATATTAATATGTGTACTAGCCTATAACTATGGATTTTTGAGAATATTGAGGAGATGGAGAACAGCCTTTAATTTCGCTACTTCTAAATGTAAAAATATCTATATCACAGTTATATTCATTTACAGCTCTTTGGCAATTTCCAAAGGGTGAGCAAGATTTAACATCAATGTAGAAGATAATATTATTTCTTCTCCATAGTTTTACTTCTGGTACATGAATGTTTATATGATGAAGAAGATCAGGTAAATTCAATTTATCACTGATTATGTCTGAAACAAACAACACATCATTCATCATTCCAAAAGTTGAGTCAATATACCTAAGGTATTCCCATAGTACTCCTGTTGACAGTAGCATCTTCACTCTCTTAGACAAACTTGAGTGTATTACTTTCTTCACCTGTACAATCATAAATACCTCTCGGTTTGTTACAATACAATACAATACAATACGTTTATTTTCATTAGACATTTTTACATGTATAGGAATCGTCAGATTGAAGGCTTAAAACTAGACAGTTTGAGACAGAGACATAAGATAAAATGATAATATTTCGATATTACAGAGACAGAAACAAAAAGACTAGGCTGCCGAAAAATATTCTTCTAAAGTATAGGGATTCATTTCCAGTAGGAATTGCTTCAAGTTCGTTTTGAAATGACTGAGTTTTTTGAAGTTTTTCAATCGACTGGGAAGTTTATTGAAAACTTTGAGTCCAAAGTAATTGGTAGAGTTACGTGTAATCTCATATTTACACATTGGAATGTGATAATAGTCACATTGTCTCGTACTTATACCATGTATATTCCTATTAGTAATGAATTTTTCTTTGTTCAAAAATACATAAACACATAATTCAAAAGGAATATTCTCAGATAAATTATGAACATACAAAAATGGATATATATTTATATAAAGCAACACATTGATAATTCGTATTCTCTATGTGATGAGAATATTTACTCTTTCTCAGTTGATTCAATAGAAAACAACTACTTTCCTGGCTATATGCCATGAAGAATGGCTGTAAGAATAAGTGGACATCATGGTTACTGATGAGGATTCAGAAATCCGAAATGGTTTCATTGCAATAAAGTCATATAACCTGTGTGTGAGAGATAATATTTCCCATATCACTGATATGAATGATTATTTTTGGAAGTTTTCAAGCTCATCAAGATCAGAGTTTATGCCAGTATACTTCTCCTATACATTCCAATTTTCATTTCAATGCTGAATATATTGGTAAGTTATATTTCTATATCATTATACATCATATTATTCATCCGATTTGAAGAAGAATGTCAATTCTCAATTTCGGAGGATTTTATTCTTCATTTTTCATGTTCTCCTTTTGAATGTTCATCAGATATAATTCAATGTTCGACGAGGCAAATAGCCAGGAAAGTAGTTGTTTTCTGTTGAATATTCAGAATGATGTGTGCATATACATATTTTTATCTGAAGGAGAATGCAAATTCTCAATTTCAGAAGTTTTTATATTTTATTTTCAAACTCTTATCGTGTGTGTTCAATAGATATAATTCAATGTTCGTCGTGGCATATAGCCAGGAAAGTAGTTGTTTTCTATTGAATCAACTGAGAAAGAGTAAATATTCTCATCACATAGAGAATACGAATTCTCAATGTGTTGATTTATATAAATATATATCCATTTTTATATGTTCATAATTTATCTGAGAATATTCCTTTTCAACACTTTCATACCCAATCAGGGGGTTCAAACTTGAACGATGGAAACTTGTGATTTTTATAGACTTCTAATCGCAGATTCGTGATAGAGTCTCAATTCAGAATTTCTTTCCACGCCCTGTATGATGAATGTCAATTTATCATACACCAAAAAACATAATTCAAGTACAAAAACACCAATGACAGTTGAAATGTAAAGGCTATTAAAAATTTGAAGATTTTTACTAGCTGCATACACGTAACTGATCAATAGAATGAAGAGATTTTGTATTTCGTGTAAATTTTTTTATTATAAATCGCAAAGCGCTTTCGGCTAAAAAGCCATCATCAGTGCTATACCTGCAAGTAAGTAACATTTATGAAATTTCAAAAACAAATCTAAAAAGGTAGATTACTTACTCGTCAAGTATTTACAAAAAGGTCCAAAAATTAGTGATCACAGACATCATTATGGTACAAACGGGATTATGAACAGACATACATTTAACAAAAATGTTCCCTAAAGGGTTATTGTAAAATTTTTCAAAAATACATGTTGAGATTGTTTTGTTCAAGTCCAGAAATAGCACGAGGGACCTTAACCTTATTTATTCTGGAAAATGTTTGATAATTTTTAACCTTAGTAAAATGTTGACAATGACTGAGTGTCAATGTCTATGACTTAGTTGACATGTGTATGAAGTAGACAAGTGACATAAGCGCTTTATTCATTATGTCACTTGTCTACTTCATACACATGTCAACTAAGTCATAGACATTGACACTCAGTCATTGTCAACATTTTACTAAGGTTAAAAATTATCAAACATTTTCCAGAATAAATAAGGTTAAGGTCCCTCGTGCTATTTCTGGACTTGAACAAAACAATCTCAACATGTATTTTTGAAAAATTTTACAATAACCCTTTAGGGAACATTTTTGTTAAATGTATGTCTGTTCATAATCCCGTTTGTACCATAATGATGTCTGTGATCACTAATTTTTGGACCTTTTTGTAAATACTTGACGAGTAAGTAATCTACCTTTTTAGATTTGTTTTTGAAATTTCATAAATGTTACTTACTTGCAGGTATAGCACTGATGATGGCTTTTTAGCCGAAAGCGCTTTGCGATTTATAATAAAAAAAATTTACACGAAATACAAAATCTCTTCATTCTATTTATTAAAAATATTTCGGCAAGATTGTTGAATAGGTGTGCCTGCTATTATTCTTATAATCCTTTTCTGTACAATAAAAACATCCGGTGATAGAGTAGAGTTGCCCCAAAAATTTATACCATAGCGGATTCGGGAGGAAACTTATAACGGAGAGAATGTAGTTTCTTTATCAATTTGTTACAATGGTATTTCCATGTTAAACATTCATCTATGCCGATTCCTAGCAATGTTAACTCATCAACATTTTCCAGCATATTTGAACAACGTTTTTGCCGATGATGAAATCTCATTACGTTAGTTTTTTTTACATTAAAGAGGAGTGAGTTAACACTACACCAAGAGATCACTGTATCCATAACGTTGTGGCAGTGTTCCGATAGATTATCGTCATTTTTGTCTGATATGATATATGTATAATGCGAATTATTGGTGAGACTATCCAGTTCGTTGATATAGCATAGAAACAAAATAGGTCTCAAAACAGATCCCTGAGGGACTCCTACACCAACATCTTGGTAGTCAGAATTTACTCTACGGTAAGAAGTATTTTCTTTAAAGTTTATTGATACATACTGTCGTCTGTTCTTGACGAAAGATGTGATCCATTAAAAAGCTACTCCTCGTATTCCGTACGTATACAATTTGGAAAACAGGATGTCGTGTTGAACGCAGTCAAATACCTTGCTAGGATCGCAAAAGATCCCAACAGGATATTCTCCTGCTTCGATTGAT
Organism: Phaedon cochleariae; assembly: GCA_918026855.4. Lineage (NCBI taxonomy): Eukaryota > Metazoa > Arthropoda > Insecta > Coleoptera > Chrysomelidae > Phaedon > Phaedon cochleariae. Next base: position 9,855,219 of record OU896719.1, on the reverse strand, counting down.
TCAATAACTTTCTCATAAAATGATAAAGTAGCGCTATTAATAGATTTATTTGTGAGAAATCCATGTTGACTCTCTGAAAATAACTTATTAATTTCAAAAAAGTTCAAGAACCGTTCAATAAAGGAATATTCGAAGACTTTTGAGAAACACGAGGGTATAGTGATTGGTCGATAGTTTGTCATTAGTGAGGCATTCGACTTTTTGTGAACGGGGACAACTTTTCCCGTCTTTAGTTTTGTTGGAAAATCGCCCGAGATAAAAGATAAATTAACCAAGTAAGTTAATGGTTCAATTATGTATACGAGGCATTTCTTCATTAAAAATGTTGGAACCTCATCCGGGCCTGAGGAGTGTTTATTTTTGATTTTTGTTTGAAGTAGATGTAGAAGTTCCTCATTACCGAATGGTTTCAAAAAATTTTCATTCTTTCGATTCTTTGGAAAACCATTTATCGCCGAGTTTCGTAATTATGGTTAGATTCCATTCAAAATTGGTTTCTGGGGGTTTTCGAGGTCAGAGATTATGATTTTTTATCAAAATTAGGAAATTCAAATTGGCGGATCCAATATGGCGGACGAGTTTTGTAATTATGATCCAATTATATTCAAAATTGGTATCTGAGGGTTTTCGGGGTCGGAGATTATGGTTCGTTCGTCAAAATTTGGAAATTCAAAATGGCGGATCCAATATGGCGGACGAGTTTTGTAATTATGGTCAGATTCTATTCAAAATTGGTATCTGGAGGTTAAAGACGTCGCAAATATAAATCATTTGTCAAAATGGGGAAATTAGAAATGGCGGATCCAAAATTCTGATAAAATTGCAATTCCGTCAGTGGCGTAGAATTTGGGAAGGATCAACCAGTCACTTGCCCCTGTCGTACGCCTCTGGTAATAACTAGAAAAGTGCTTCAGTTGGGTGTATAATACCTAAACTTCCCTCCAAATATGAAAGTGATACGTCAAATAGTTTTGAAGAACTGGCCAAAAAACATTTCAAAATTTTCGAATAAAAAACCCTGTAACTCAGTCAGGAGACATATTTTATCTAGGTGATTTGGGTTAAATCTTCATATTTTGAGTTCGGAATTCTATGGTTGAAATATTTCCAATTAGTAATGAAACACCCAGTATATCGTTTAAATCGGGATTTATATAATGTGTGTAAGTATTTCCATCAATGAATTACCTCTCACGTGTTGTAAAAAAAAACGAGGACAAACAGTATGTAGATATTCATGAAAGAACAAAGGATTAATATTAATTATTAACATTGAAGAACCTACATATTGTAAGTTTTCCTAAATAAATGCAAATTATTGATTATTTACACTAACAAGTTGATCCACCTCTACTTGCTGTGATTATATTTTATTTATTTATTCTTTCATTATTCAAGTTGAATTTTACCTCTATAATTTAGAAATTTCTTCAGAAATGTAATATTTTCTGATATCGCTGGTAGCAAGCAATACACTCTAATTCCATTTTCATTCTTTTTCAATAGGCTTTTTCATATAGATATATTTTTAATACGCATGCGCATGCGTTCGTATTAAGATCCAAAATTTGATTGGGTGATGCGAAGGTGAAGTTTCATTGTTTAGAGTTCCGACACAAATTCCTGATTGGCCATTTTGGCGGTTTTTATTGACTTTATTGACGTTCTGTCAAATGTCAACAGTGTCAACCTCCATGGGCATTCGTCATCGAAAAACAACAATAACAGTATAGTATTTTCGTTTCTATATTCCTGGTGTGTATTAATTGTATTATAATAAATTAAATCGAAGAAACTTTACTTATTCGTTACTGAGGAGTGTGGTGCAAGTGTTTTGGTGAAAATGGCCGCCACTGTCGTTGGATGCGAGATGTAAACACAGATAGTCATTTGTCATCTAAACGAAAAGGCCTATTCATTCATTTTTCAAGAAATACTGAAAAGACTCGTTTTCTGTCCGGGCTTGCACCTCACAGACATACTTATTATACCCATTTTCATACTAGATTATTCATTTACGTCATCGTTTTCCTCAAATATTTCTTAATTGCTCTAGTTCGAAAATAGAAATGATTGAAATCATTTCAATTGTCATTATCTCGATAATTATACACCACCCCCACCAAGCCCACCATATCTATGCTCGGTATTTCCATCAGCAACACTCTTTCATCGAATAATCATGTCAGATCCATCGCAAAAGCTGCTTCACAAAAACTCGCTACTTTACACCTCAACAGCTTCTCTAGAATACTGTTCCCACATATGGGGTTCAGCGCCAAAGATAGGAGCCATTCGCCTGGTGGGTGACGCCACACTCACTCACTCACTCTTTGACACCATTGGAACACCGTAGAAAGGTCGGCGACCTTTCACTTTTCTATCGATACTTCCACGGGAAATCTTCAGAAATCTCTGCTATCATCCCTTCACTAGCAAGACCAGTCAGACGAACTAGACAAGCCCAGTCAGCACATCCTTTCGTTGTCAACCTTGAAAGATGTCGAACAGCACTTTATCAAAACTCCTTCATCCATAGAACGGCTAGGCTCTGGAATTCATCGCCTGAGGAAGTATTCCCAACAACATATAATCTCCAGAAGTTCAAAAAAAATCCAATACCTACCTCCTGTCCCTATCCTCCCTAGGAACGCACGATGTTCTTTGAACATTATAGGGATAACCTTTGTGCGCTCCAAGCGATAAAAAAAAGAATGGCCAATCTCTGATCTATAAATAGTAAACACCAAAATATTAAGAATCAGCGTAACATGTCTCATAAAAATGTTGATAGTTTTGGAGATACAGGGTGTTCAAGGGGAAGACTTTATTTCAGAACTCATCAATAACTTTGTAAGTTTAAACAGCATGAACATAAAATTTTGTAGTTTCAGGTTTTCTGATATGAGATATACGAATTTGTAACTTATTTTGTGATCGCTCATAGAGGGCGCTAGTGGAACTCTGATACTTCAGCAACTTACATAATATCTTCTTTGTGCATTGAATAATATAAGTTATAAATCTGATAGCCTGTTTGATTCCGCATAAAAGATTTAATCTCTTTCAAATTGTTTAGCGCTAACGGTGTTTGCGTTATTCGCTCATGGAAAGATATGCGTTTCACTTATACAATTTTTATTATTTTGAATCATACAAGTTTGCGAGTTAACACTGAAAAAAAAGGAAGTAATTGATCAGTTATTAATAATGACAATCACTAATAACACCAACCAGAAACACAATTTCAAAGTAAATGTACGACCAAAGTACTTGAGAAATTCCAAAATAAAAATATCTCCTTGAACACCCTTTATTGACATTTTTATCAGGCATGCTGGTCTAAATCATCTAAATATTTTGGTATGTACCATCTGTAGTTAAGAGATTGCCCATTCTCAATAAATCACCCTGAAGATTGCAGAAGCATATAATCCTAATCAGTGTGAAACTAATTTTATGAAAATTCATCCGAAGGCAACTTCTCCATTCTCTATTAAATGTTCCGCAGAGTTATCCCCACCACTCGCGATTTCGTTCATTCATCCGAGTTTGGCGTTTACTTTTCAATGAGTTTTAAATATCAATACAGTGCAGACTCGATAATCCGAACTAATAAAAACCAAGGCGATTCGGATTACCAAAAAATTCGGATTACCGAAGAAGTTTTTTTTTTAATTTTTTATTACGAAATGCAAAAAAAAAAAAAATACGAAAAAGTAACACTAAAATATGCATAAAAGTAAGAATATAATTCTAGTTTCTAAAGTAATTTGTAATTTTTGTTTGCTTAACACATCTTTGATTATTTATAAAGGCCATTTCTTTTAATCTTTGAAGTACAAGAATATCATTTAACGGAATATTATTTTCTTCGGCCCATTTCAAACACAGATTAAAACTTTTAGCTGCTTCAGCGTTCTTAACAGTTTTGTTTGGATTATCTAATTCCTCATGGTCGCTACCAACTACCAACCACACTTGCGTTATGTGAATCCCAGATACTAACAAAAGAACAATTAGGGGAATCCCTGAACATTTCACTCACAATTTCTATAGGAAATAAATAGGCCTAAAGTTATAGGTTCGGATTATCGAGTACTATGAAATTCGGATTACAGAGTACTCAATGTATTAAAAATGCTTGTTCGGACTACTGAAGAATTCGGATTATTGAACGTTCGGATTATCGAGTCTGCACTGTATATGGTTATTCTGTCTGATGTCTAGATAGTACTTGAGTTAGTGCTCGCACAAAAAGATTTCTCAAACGTCCCCCTTTCCCAGGGGCGTCCGCAGAAATAATCTCAGGGGGAGGGCAAGTCGCAAGTCACAAGTCACAATAATGTACATACAGTATTTGATTACAGTTAATTCTATATATAACATGGGAATGAAAAAAAACTTGATAATAGTTCATTATACTAGGGAATATAGTGGAATTTTAAATCCCAAGACAAAAAATTTATTTGTCGAGGGATTCAAAAACACTTTAGTCCTGAGGTGTTTATACTATTTTATGCACTGAAGGATAGGTAAAACGTTGAAAATAACGAAAAAAGAAATTAAATGCCACTAAACGGTAGGTACTCTATTTCTAAAACGTCGAAAGGGCTGATGTTTACCATATTGACTCCTAATATGGTGATCCAGATTTCGGGAAGAAAAGTGGCACCCTTTAAATCCCTGAAGTGCATAAACGAACGAGTTGTAGGGGAAAGAGTTGCAATTATTTTGAAAATTTCACACCTACCATTTTCGACCAATTAAAAGCCTGGATCTTGTATCGTTACCATAGCAACTAAACACATTTCTGGGAATTTTTTCTTCTTGAGGGAACATTTTTTGACGTTTAGTGGTGAAATGACTTTCACATTCAACTTCAGATTACGTCGAATTCATTCTATATGTTTATAAGATTCTTGTAAGAAAATATATTTCTACAAACTTTAGTTGAATGAATTCGTAAAAGACTGAGAGATTAACCCAGATATTGCCGAAACTATTTTTTCTTTAATTCTGTTCGAAAATGTCATTAAAGTGGTCTTAAATCGTCAAGTGAGTATTCTCACAAAAATGATTCAGGTATTTTTCTTCTCACTATGGAAAAAAACTGCAGCCTTTTAAGAGGATGGTGGCAATTTGAACGAACAAATTTTGAAAAAAAAACTATTTTATCTAAAATTGAAAAGAAACAATTTTATTTGGGTATTAGGATCAAAAATATTCATAATATAACTGCTCAAAATGTTACAAAGTATCATTTTGAGTGGAAAGCAATAAAACACATTTTAGGATGTAATGTCAAATTACATTTCTGGCACGCAAACTTTGCTTTTTTGTGACACTGTACACAAACTGTCTGGTTCTCTCTGTATACTATCAGATGATCTTTTCCATCATATCTCGAATATGCATGTGCATTAGCTTGCATTCTTGAAGGTCCTCTTTTGGTGGTTTTTTTGAAGGATTCCAAAATTCCCAGAGCAACACTACGTCTGAATCCTAAATGATCCAATTTTCCACCATTATAACGATAAAGTTGCCATGCATTCTGTTCTGCCATGTCAACGCAATGACTGAAAAGTGGAAAATACCATTTCTTTCCTCTGATAGATGTCCTATAAAGACTGATGTTCTGGTCAGCTCTGTCTACTCCCCCCATATTTTCATTGTATTTTTTTATACAATGTGGTTGTTCAACATAAATAGTTTTTTTTTCTTTTTGTGAAAATCTTTTCACTTGTGCTAATGGAAAAACAGTCGAACAATTGGAAGCCATAGTCACTACATTGTTGTCATGCCATTTACAAATGATAACTTCACTATTCACATCTAACATAATTATATTCAAAAGATCCTCTGTCCTTCTTTTTCAAGATTTTAGAATGTACAACATTACAGTCCTTTCCCACTCTATTTTCTCTCATTGTCCCTGTTCCTTTGATACCACGCACTTTCAGTTCAGCAATTTCAACGACGTGAAAAAATTATCGAAATAAAGGTGGAATGGAATATCTGGATGACTATTTTGGATAACATTGGAGAATTGGAGTACCACACTGGCACCTAGGCCTAGACTCTTGAACTCTTCTGGCAATATGGTGGAGGAACCTTGATATGGTTCAAACCATTCAATATATCCTAAGCGGGTTGTACCACACCAGAATTTATACCCCCACCTAATAGGTTTTCCACGTATAAACTGTTTGGTACCATGTCGACCAAAATATGGTACCATCGATTCATCGATACTATGGCATTCCTCTATTGGTGCGAGATCAATGAACCGTTTATTCAGAATATTGAACAGAGGACGCATCTTATAAAACTTATCTGTAGCATCGAGTTCATCATTCCTATTACAATGAATGCATGAGGAATCGGAAGCGATTCCTGGACATAGCTTCATAAACAGCCTTATTGCAAGTATCATCGGAATTTTCCCAATAAAGTTCCCGCCTCGGAAGACAAACATATCCACTAAGTAATAGAATTCCTACAAAACATCTCATTTCATCTGGTTGAATATCTCCTGATCGATTATGTGAAACAGCGTACAGATTGGAATTCTCGACAAGCATATCGAAAACTTCGTCATCAAAGATTTGTAGAAACGATTCTACAGGCGACATCGAGTTTTTGGGTGCAACAACATCAATCCACATTGGTAAATCAGGATTTATGTCCCTTTTCGTCCAAATACGATTTTTTACATTTTCATTCTGTTTCTTCCTTCGTTTCACAAAATGTGATAATGGCAAATTGTCTTCGCTATCAGAAGTTTCTACCATATTGTCCAATTCCTGAGAGTCATTTATTATTTCCACTTCCGCTCTGAGTTGACTTCCTGGCAAATTATTTATTTCAACGATATCCTCTTCACCAGAGTCTTCATCGGTGTTCTCATTATTCGCATTATCTGGTGGAAAAATTATAATTCCATCTGGTATATCTCTTTCTTCATCAGAATTATCAAGTTCTTCAAGCATCTCATGTAACGTTAGTGGTTTTCTCCAAAAACTGTAAAACATTTATTTATTAACTTTCAACACCCCATCTTGCCACAATCCTTTATAAAGGATCGGTTCAAAACGGTGACAATAACAATAATATAGAAAAAAAAATTCGCTAACCATAATTATAGGTAGAAAATATAGATATTTCTTAGTCTATTTCTGGAATAAAATGTTGATTTATTGATTATATGACTTTTTACACTCACCTTAGATTATTCATGTTCAATGAGCTTCAAGTGTGTACATAAAAAACCAAAAATTTCAAGATCAACACAACAGTTCACAGCTAGGTAAACACTGATTCAATCATAACAAACCATGATAAACATAGGAACCTAACGCCATCTACCATAAAACTCACCAAATACCTGTTAAGTAGAAAACTGTAATACTGCCTTTTAAAAGGTTGGTGGCAATATCTGGGTTGCAATAATTATTGATTTCATTTAACTAAAGTCATTCAATTATATTTTATTTAACCAAATAATATGACGTGATCAAATTTCATTGATACTAAAAAGTACTTGAGATTCTTGTGAAAAAATATATTTCTACCAACTTTAGTAAATTGAATTTGTGAAAAACTGAGAAATTGACCTACTATATCGACTCAATTTTTTATTATTTTGCGTTACTAAAATAAGAAACAATGTAATGTATCTCACTTCTCTGGAACACCGTAGAAAAGTTGGCGATATTTTCATGGACGATGTTCTTCTGAAATATCGAAAATTGTTCTTGTCCTTTGGCAGTCCCCGTGAGATTCACCCGCCGAGTTGAGGCTTCGCACCCCTTCGTGGTCGCTTTGGAGACCTGCAGAACATCTCTTTCCAAAGACTCGTTCAACCAACGAACAGTGAGGCTCTGGAACACATTGCCAAGGGAGGTGTTTCCCGAGGCATATAACCTCCAGAAATTTAAGAAGAACACCAATTCCTACCTTATTTCCCTTGGATCTCACGATGTTTTCTGAACATTACAGGATATCCCTTTTCGTGGGAACCAGAACATACAAAAAAATATATTAAAACTTCATACTGCTTCGAATTCCTTGTAACAAAATATATTTCCACCAACTTTAGTGGAATAAAGTTAGTCAAGAATAATAGTTTGAACTACCACCACCTGCCTTATTAATATTTTGTGTAACATGAATCGGTATTTTATATTTTATTCAGCGTAATCCTATCCTACTATATTTCGGTGTGAGATTTTCTTACCGAATACTCTAGCTTCAATTGAAAACCGGAAATTCTTTATCGAACACGAATATTTAGAAAATTCTCCCTCGTCTTGTAGTGTAGTGTATTATCATGCCAAAGGTTCCAGTCTTCTATATAACGTATTCTAATAATTAATATCTAAGGTACCGATGTATAGAGTTTCATGTCTGCTTTTTGGATATTTTGTGCTCAACAATTATGTCTACCAATTTAATTGTATCTACTCACTGCATCGAAAGTAAGCATTTGCTACCTTATTCAAGGACTCAAACCTGTCAATTTACTCCCGTGGGAAGTAAAATAAATTGGCTTCAGCTTGCTTCCTTGGTAGAGATTACGTATAACATCTGTGCTACCCAAGTACCTAATCAGTGTCTCCATCAGTACCATAAAACAAATAACAATTTCATGTTCCAATGATCGCATACACTTCCTCATATTGGGATTTTAACCTTCATTTTCCCGCGCTGTCATTCTGACAAAAATGATATGTTTTTGACGCCAAGTGTGATATGTCATAATATTAATTTGGCCAGAACGACTCGAGAGATATGTTTCTACCATATTCGGTTGTATAAACATATAATCATATGATATTCCGTCACATAATCGAATGAACAATTATTATAACCTTCAATACTACTACCAAATAATCACACTTGATGATCACGTGATATATGCCGTCAGATGCAGGGGCGTATTTCAATATTCAGCGCCCCGGGCCTGTAGGGTTTGCCGCCCCATAAATCAACGGAAAATGAGCAAAACATTAAATCATGAAATGAAAGCCAGCAGTATATTGGGTTGAGAATGATAATAATGAATGGAAAAATTAAGAAGGCCAAAGAAAGAAATAAACACTATTTATTCGATATTTACATTTTCTTCCGATGGACAGATTGGTTAACAAATTCGTCAATAACACTGTCATAATTAATGGAATTTGTCAGTTCAGCTTCTATATTGAGAATAGCTAAACTATTCAAACGTTCTTCGCTTAAACGAGAACGTAAATAATTTTTTATTCTTTTAAGTACATAAAATGACCGTTCTGCACTGCAATTGGTCACCGCAGTGCACAGAAATATTCGTAATGCTATTTCAATATATGGAAATGCTTCCTTCAAATGTTTTTGCTTAATAAATAAGCTGAGTTGCCTTAAACTCATTTTATTTTCATGAGACGTCAGGAATTGTTTTAAGAGAACACATTCTTCTTGTAAATCATCCGCCAGATCAATAGGGTAAACTTTTTGGAGTTTCATGGCATTTAATCTCACTTCTGAAGCAGACATTGTATCCAATTTGCATAAAAATGCAAAATTGGCGGTTACCGCCTCATACGAAGTTTTTCGCTTCCTTAACTCGCCCAATAATCGGTCGCATATTGGAAAGAAGGTATTAACCCTGAAATGATCCCGTCCTTGAAACACCATTTCTCCCTCGCTACTCTCATCGTCTCGTTTCTTGCTCTCGGAGCCATCGGATACAATACCACCGCTCGCAATAAATGACAAATGCTTTGCGCACCCAGAATTTGTTGACTTTGTTTCCCAGGAGTGCATGTGAGTGAGAGGTAAAATTGGAACATCGACATCAAAGGTTCCGACACGGAGTAATCTAACTGTGTGCCGCCGACGCTAATTTCTTCGGAGGAATAAAGTAAAAAAAAACCTAAGCGTGGTGCGGCTTGCGCCGCCCCTCGCAGCCTGCCGCCCCGGGCCATGGCCCTTTTGGCCCTTAGGTAAATACGCCCCTGGTCAGATGGCACATTACTTAGCATTAAAACACAATTCCAAACACTCAATTAATCAAAACTTTAAATAAAATGCAATTACACAATAGACACATTCAATGTGACAGAAGTGTCAATGTCAAAGTAGATTTGAATTGACCATTCCAGAACACGCGATTTTGACATGGTTTCTTGAGGGGCACACAAACTATCTGTTAGGTTACCTTTGAGGCCATCCCTGTCACATCCACAATATAATAACAGTTTCTTTCTGGTTCCAACTCGGATTCCAAGGAAAACGATCCCACTAATTCTGGTTTTATATGAAAAAACTTGACAAAATACAATGTTTGCCCCTCAGCAACCTGTCAAATGACGTGATTCTGGAATGATTAATACTGTCTGTAACCTTAGATCATGTAACACATTGATTTGATCGAGATTCAAGAGATAGACCGCTTGAAGCACAATTTTAAGAACGACGCTCAGAAATATATACGTTCGTGAATAAAATCATATACAGGGTGGACCTTTGAAAACGAAACAGAGGCTCTGTAGGTCGCCAAAATCGGATTATGAAAAAAATCTGAAACACGTCAACTACATTATCGACGGGGACGTTCTAAATTATTTTCAGCCGTTCCTAACGAAAAGTAGCAACAACTTTGTTATTTCAAATGGAACACCCTGTATTTCATTGCATTTTTAGATTCTTCCCAAAGAGCTGATTCCATCAATGCAACTCACTTGAGATCTAGCGGCAATGATTACAGAGCTATAGGGTGTTCAGAATCGAGATTTTTCAACTTTAGCATTTTGTTGTGGCGAAACTATTCATTATTGGTCAAAACGACTTTCATGTCCCCATCTCAACTTTTGATTTACTATCTACTGACATTTAATTGAAACAGATATAGGGGGATCTGAATTCGAAATCTTGAACCTTGTTCCAATTAAATGTCAGTAGATAGTGAATCGAAAGTTGAGATATGGTCATGTGATCCGCTTTGACCAATGATGAATAGTTTCGACACAAAGATATCCTAAAGTGTGATGCATTGATGAAATCAGCTCTTCGGGGAGAATTTAGAAATGCAATGAATTACAGGGTGTTCCATGTGAAATAACAAAGTTGCTGCTACTTTTCGTTAGGAGCGGCAACACCGTAGAGCTGAAAATATTTTAGAACGATGTCCCCCTCGAAAATGTAGTTGACGTGTTTCAGATTTTTTTCATAATCCGGTTATGGCGACCTACAGAGCCTCTGTTTCGTTTTCAAAGGGCCACCCTGTATATATATATATATATATACAGGGTGATCCACGGTGGATAGCCTATTAGAAGTATCTGGAGAACCAAAAAACAGAACATTCTGAAAATTAGGGTGCTTCGATAATTGAACATTCTCTATCCGTCTAAAATATTTTAATTGATACAGTGTTGCCACTTCTATCAGAAACAACTAGCAACTTTGTTATTTCAAATGGAACACCCTGTATTTTATCGCATTTTCAGATTCTTCCTGAAAAGCTGATTTTATCAATGTATCACTCTTGAGGTCTAGCAGGAATGATTACAGAGATATAGGGAGTTAAAAATCGAGATTTTTCAATTTTAGGATTTTTTTGTGTCGAAACTATTCATTATCGATCAAAACGGCTCACATGTCCTTATCTTAACTTTTGATTCACTATCTACTGGAATTTAATTGGAAAAAATACAGGGTGCTTCAAGATTCGGAATTCAGATCACCCTGTATCTGTTCCAGTTAAATGTCAGTCGATAGTGAATCGAAAGTTAAGATAGGGACATGTAAGCCGTTTTGATCGATAATGAATAGTTTCGACACAAAAAATCCTAAAATTGAAAAATCTCGATTTTGAACACCCTATATCTCTGTAATCATTACTGCTAGACCTCAAGTGTGATGCATTGATGAAATCAGCTCTTCAGGAAGAATCTAAAAGTGCAATAAAATATAGGGTGCTCCATTTGAAATAACGAAGTTGCTAGTTGTTTCTGGTAGAAGTGGCAACACTGTATCGATGAAAATATTTTAGACAGATAGAGAATGTTCAATTATCAAAGCATCCTAGTTTTGATCAGGGAAGCCTTCAAGATTGAAGTACTTGCTTGATCTTTATTTCATTCGTTATTCTTGGGATGGATAACGTGCTAAACGCTCCGCCTCGCAAATGCAAAATTAGCTTGTCAAACAAAGTGTCACTTTTGATCCTGATAAAACAAATCTACTATTTTTAAGGAAAAGTATCCTATATCCTTTCAAATACATCTAAGAATATACGTATAAAAGGTTTCATGATAATCAGTTGAGTAGTTTTGGCGTGGAACCCTGACAAATAAACTTTCATTCACATTTATAATGATAGTAGTAGAATCTGAGTAAGGACTAGGCGCTAGGCTAGAGCATACGGGCGCCCCTGTTCCGCTTTTTCCTCCACCCCTTGTTTGTGTTGTGACGTGTCTTTTTCTTGTTTTTTTTCCACGCAGCAGGCGGAGGCGTTGCCCCCACGATCAGCCACCAGCGCACGCAGTCCCTGCCTCTCGCTGGCGACGTCGCGTCGGCGCCGGCGCCGATTTCTGCCGCCCCCGGGTCATATGCGCGACCCGGCCCCGGCACTCACTGCTCCTCCTCCTCCTCCGCCTCTGCCTCCGCCTCTGTCTGCTCGTCTGTAGGAAATAAGCGCCCACTCGGACAGTTCAAGTGTATGTATCCTTAAAAACCTCTCATTATTTACTCCCTGTCGTGGCGTAAGAGTATATTATGTATGTAACAAGTGTTATAAAGGTCATTTTAGTAACTAGTATTTAAACACGAGTTTTTAATAAACGAGTGTCTAGAAGAGTTCATGAACGCTTTACATGGTATTCTTTTTTTACGAACTCAAACTCATAATACCTCTCTTCCACAAGATCCCATAATTCCGAAATAGTATATTATGTAACAAGTGTTATAAACGTCCTTTTAGTAACGAGTATTTTAAGCACGAGCGGAGCGAGTGTTTAATAAACGAGTGTCTAGAAGAGTTGAAAAACACGTTTCATACTATGCTTTTTCTACGAACTCCGAAAATTACATTAACATACCTGCTTTTCCTGCTAACCTACAAAATAATTCGAAAGGAATGGGAATTGAGAACATAATAGTGGCAACTGATGCATGCAACCAGCGAGACACGTATAAGTGATATTGGTTGTAGATGTGACCAGTCCATTGCTTACTAAGCTTTGTTTCACGTTTATTGCCATGCTTAGCGCAAAATAAATAAATTGTTCTCAAAGATGGATGCTTCATTTTTACACTTCTTGGAGATACGCAAGTACCAAAACATTCTCCTCGATTACACTTTCTTATTATACATTTCGCATATATTATCAATGAAAAATTCTGATACAAACGAAAATTGTTTGAATAATTCTGGTACAAAATTCGAAAATAACAGTTGACAGTTATTTCAATTGAGTGGCCAGACATGTCTCAAATTACTGAAGCTGTGTTTAATGAACTGCGTTGCCATGGTAATGTGTTTAAGAAATCGTGTTGCCATGGTAACGTGTTTAATATTTTGAATAAATCACAGATCGTCAATCCGTGATTAATCGATCATTTAGCGTGGTACATATCTGTACGATGAATGCCATTTTAGTTATGTGAGTAGAAAAATTAGATTAACCTACTTGAATAATACGAAGGGAATGGGAATTGAGAACATAATACATAATACTATTAAAAATACAGAGAAACTCAACAAGAGTTCATAAAATGAACGAAATTGGTAGATAACGAGAGGAGAACAACAACTTTCCTGGCTATATGCCACGCAGAACATTGAATTACATCCTCCCGAAATCTATGCAATAATTTGTATAGATGGATAAAATCGCGAATGTTTCCTTCCTAAACGCCGAGCTACGCCTAAGTGGTTCAGGAACGCGTGACTACCTGCAGACCGGTTTCGAGCTCTTGGCTCTCATCAGTGCAGATCTGCCCCAGATAGCATTCCTCTCAGCATTTAATACCCCACGAGGCGTTCGAAGTCAGCGAAATGAAACGCGAACGCCGAACGCCACCGAGCAAGGAAAGAAACACTCCAAAACAAGATCCCATTTCAGGCGAAATGGGAGTGGCTGGTTGTCCGACTGGCGTGTTTCTAACTAGGAAAAAGCCAAATTTAGGAAGGAAACACTTGCGACTTTATTCGTCTATACGAATTATTGCATAGATTTCGGGAGGATGTAATCCAATGTTCTGCGTGGCATATAGCCAGGAAAGTAGTTGTTTTTCTCTCGTTATCTACCAAAGATCTACTGGAGATCTACTTGCCTACGTCACCCATTTATGGCAAGCTTCATTAGAAAAACACGGGGAATCTCTAGCTGTCGCGTTGGACATATCGAAAGCATTCGACCGTGTTTGGCACGAAAGACTCTTCCACAAACTACCATCATACGGCTTACCACCTCAGCTATGCTATCTCTTATCGAGTTTTCTTTCAGGCAGATCGCTTCACGTGGTGGTGGACGGTGTATCGTCTGATATCATTGGCATCAATTCCGGCGTTCCACAAGGATCAATTTTGGCACCAACATTATTCCTTCTGTATATCAATGATCTGTTGGCAGTAACAACTTGCCCCACCCACAGCTTTGCAGATGATAGTACCCTCCATACTGCGTTCTCTTCCAGAATTCCCATTTCTTCCCAGGAAACTGAGAACTCACGGCGCAGGCAGGTCAATGCTGTCAATGAAGATCTTGCTGAAATCACAGCCTGGGGAACAAACAACCTAGTTGAATTCAACGCCACCAAAACTCAAGCCTGTATTTTCTCTAGAAAGGCGGAACTCAGTATGCCCGATATTGTAATGTCTGGCACCACCATCCCCACCAAGCCCACCATATCTATGCTCGGTATTTCCATTAGCAACACTCTTTCATGAGATAATCATGTCAGATCCATCGCAAAAGCTGCTTCACAAAAACTCGGATTCTTGTTCCATGCGAAAAGCTTCTTTACACCTCAACAGCTTCTCATGATCTACAAAGCACAGATACGACCAGTTCAAGAAAACTGTTTCCACACATGGGGTTCAGCATCAAAACATACGCTGATGCTCTTAGATTCCATCCAGAGAAGAGCCATTCGCCTGGTGGGTGACGCCACACTCACTCTTTGACATCATTGGAACACCGTAGAAAGGTCGGCGAATGGTTTTGGAAATATGTGCTGCAGTTCTTTTGCTAATTCCCTCATTCTTGTAGGTTAGGCTTCGAAAATGTTTAGCTCTTGTGATGCACTTTTTTTTCATCAACTGGGTATGATGGTTTAAAGATTAGTTTTTGATCTAAGTGCACTCCTAGGTTAACCTAATTTTCGGAATTATGGGATCTTGTGGACAAGAGGAAATATGAGTTTGAGTTCGTAGAAAAAGAATAGTATGTAACGCGTTTATAAACTCTTCTAGATACTCGTTCATTAAACACTCGTTTCTAAATGGACGTTTAGAACACATAAAATACCATGAAGCTTTTTTTGGACTATCAAAAATTGTGATAATCTTAGTAGTAGTAGTAGTTAATTCGAACAATTCCAGTTATTTCCGGTCTCCATCGGAAATTCTTATTATACATTCGTTTTCATTATTATGGTCGTAACGGATAACTGACGCGTATTTATAGTTTTCTGTATTTTTAATTACACCCTTCAGAAGCATGAAAACATATTTTTCGCTATCTTCAATGTGTTTCAATGAACGAAAATGACAAACACGCGTGAAAAAAGCAATTGACCTTCGAGGTTAGATAATGATTTTGCAATAAACAGTTTTGTGATGTTTAACAGTGCTGAGTTGGATTATTATTAGTCGAATACGAATAATAACAACACGTATTTCTATTATTAATGGGAAACGGAATACAAATCAAATTTATTGCATGTCATGGCTTTTCAGATGATCAGATAAAAATTCCATAAGAAATGTACCTTCTGAAAGTGTCAAATTGAAAATAATTCTGAAACAAATATAATACTTAAGTTCATTCAAATAATAACAGATTGTTTGTTTTCGTATATCTACCATTGGGACAAAATAACATGAAAGTTATGATAAATAACAATTCATTGACGTAGAACTTTTTAATAATTCCACATACAGGGTGTGCCTCAAAGGGCTGTACAAAATCTTTACACATTTTCCTGTGGTTAAAATAAGTCGATTTGAAGCAACTTAACTCAGTACAAAATTGTTCCGATAAAAATCGACTACTACACTCCAAGAAAGAATTTTGAAAAATCAATTTTCATACTGCTAATTCACTGACCAAATTACATCCACGAAGATAACGGGCAACATTTTTTAGTGGAAAATCGAAATCAAATATTCCGGTGCGGCATCGAACACTATCTTTTTCGCTCAAAAATGTTCAGAAAATTATTTCCTCAACATATAAAGTGAAAAACTACTCTGAGAAAAAAGTTATGGCCATTCTTATTCTACCAAAAGAAGTGCATTGGTGAGCGCCCTCTAACGGCAACAGTGAAAAGGTGTCCGAATTCGGCTTTTGCATCCCAAAAAACCCGCGGATACCAATATCTGGAGTTGTACGTTCAAATATGTTCATAAATCTTGAAACATTTGATTTTCATTTCCTAACTTTACCACCCTGTATCTCGTAAACGAAGCAATTTCGGACTGAGGTAAGTTGCTTCAAATCAGCTAATTTTGACCTCAGTAATATGTGCTGAGATTTTGAACAGACCTTTTAGGGACACCCTGTATACACCGTGTCCCAGCTAAAATGTCCCTCCCTCTGTAAAAAATCAACCGCGCGATCGAATGACTTGAAATTTGGTCACCCAGTATATATGATTATACTCACTCCAAATATGCTACTGAATAAATCGTATGTATACAGGGTAACATTGAAGCGCACCTAAACTTTTCTTTTTGAATTGGGACACCCAGTATATTATTCCATATTCAAGTAGAGCTCATTATTACAAATTTAACAATAGGGTTTGATGGCATTTTTTTCTTTGACTGCGAAGATAATAATATGGCAAAAATTAAAACGATTCAATTAAATTCTTGTGATTTTCTTCTTAGTAGTTTGAAAAAATCAAATCAAACCCGGTATTATTAAATTTGTAATAATTTGCTCTACTCGAATAAGCAATAATATACTGGATATCCATAGTCGAATAAGAATGTGCAGGTGGACTTCGGTATGACCCTGTATACAAATGATTTTTGCTGAAACACAGTGTATAATTTGTGCGCCAATGAAAGAGGTGGAGGTTGAGTTTAACATAAATAAATGAATATCTTTATTTTCCTAAGACTTTCTAAAAAAGTATAGGAATTGTAGGTTGTTACAAAAATATAAATCTACAAACTAGATAAATGACAGATTACATAATATGATAGACGAACATTATATACCGGGGGTCAACGAATCTATTAGACAAGTCATAACTTCTGGACCATTAGATGTATCAAAATGAGATTTGGTATAGGTAAATGGTATGTGAAGAGGAGAATTTTCACATAATTTCCACTTTCCGGTCATTTCCGGTTTCACCGGGAATGGCTCCAGTTCTAAATTTTTAAATGAAAACACCCTGTATATTGTAAAATTTTTGGATTTCTGAGACAATTCTAGATCAGAATGTGACATTTTCAAAAGTTTTTATGCCTACTTAATTTTTTCGGGGTCACTTTTAAAATTACATCTAGGTGGCCATGATCGGAAGTAAACTAATCTAAGGACCTCAGGTGATATCAGAAAATTACAATCGCGAAGTTTTAGTGACAAGTATGATCGAAATGATTAAGACAAGTTGGCAAAATTACATTTTCGTGTCAAAGTATTATTTTTCAAATGGCGACCATTTTTTGACAAGCACTTTTCGAAAAAAGGATATTTTGACGAATCTAACGATACTAATTTATTTGCAATTGGATTACAAATAAGAACATGAATTAAATATTACTGACGAAACTACTTCATAATAATTCATTTACTTTTGTCAAGTGTGCCATGGATAATAATTCATTTACTTTTGTAAGCACTTCCCGAAAAAAGGATATTATGACGAATCTAACGATACTAATTTATTTGCGATTGGATCAACAAATTTGTTGTTGATTTTGTTGGGCCCAGTATCGAAAATTTTGCTGATTAAACAAGCCATTATTTGTAAATCGTGATTCGTCGGAAAATAGAATGAAGTTGATAAAATTTGGGTTAACTCTATGATTTTGAAGCAACCAATCATAAAACAATACTCGTCTATCGCCATTGTCAGCATACAAATGTTGATGTAACTGATATTTGAATGCTTGATATCCGTGCTTTTTCAATATTTTTCTTGCTGATTCGTGACTTATCTGCATTTCTCGACTAATTTCTCTTGAAGAAACCGTTTTGTCAACCGCAACCATAGCAAGAACGTTAATCTCAGTCTCCTCATTTATGATAAACCTCTGTTCTGCCTCTCGATTTCCCTCTTGCCTAAAACGATTCTCAACATTCGGAAAATACTGATGGGATGGATGTTGCCGATTGGGATATCTCTGAGCATACAACTCAGCAGCATTCCTTGAATTTCTTAGACATTCTCCAAACAATAACAACATATCCACTTTTTCACTTCGAGTATACATTATTTTGACGGAAAATTAAACTTAAATTTAACGAAAATCAAGAACATTATACCTTCTGCTCTTGAAGCTTATGTCACTGTCATAACCTAAGTGAGTGTTTTGTTCTCCCAAGAAGACTTGATCAAAATAACTGCAAAATATTATGCATCATGCCTATCCTCGGCACACTTGACAAAAGTTAATACAATATCGTGAAGTATTTTCGTCAGTAATATTTAATTTATGTTCTTATTTGTAATACAATCGCAAATAAATTAGTATCGGTAGTCGTCAAAATATCC
>OU896719.1:9808774-9835774 GCA_918026855.4 Phaedon cochleariae | reverse complement strand
TAATAATAGCGATTATTTATTCCTCTCCATACTACACTGTGTTTGACTTGATAATCAAATGAAGCTAAACCATATCGTTGTTTGAGACAAAAAAACTATTGCTTGCCGTGATTATTCAAAAACAAGTTATCCATCCCGAGAATAACGAATGAAATACAGATCAAGCATCAAGTATTTGAATCTTGAAGGCTTCCCTGATCAAAACAGAAATACTCAACTGAGATGTTCATATAGTTCCAATACTTAACTATAAAGTTCAACTTTAGCTCCTAGGAACTAAATATGTTGCCTAGCAACATACCTATTTTTGTGTCAGTAATAGAAACGTCAATTTAAGAGCTGATTTTGGTATCAAAATGGGCTACTTTTGTGTCGGTTGCAGAAAAACAACATTGTTAAGGTTGGTTATTTGGGTTGGGACGCATACCATACCTGATTTGATTCCGATTTCGGCAGATTTGACATTTTATACCCATGCTGGATATATATACACCATATTTATAGTTAAGTATTTTTGTTTTGATCAGGAAAGCCTTTAAAGATTCACATACTTGCTTGATCTGTATTTCATTCGTTATTCTCGGGATGGATACCCAGCGAGCACAAAAACATCTCAGAGATGTTACAAGTACGAGATTTCGAGACATTGAACCTCCACTGCGATGTTCTGTTCACACATGAATAGAACTATTATAGAACAGCCAATGTCCGCCGCAGGCGGCAATTATCGAGATGTCCTTGATATGTCACAAAACTACCTTCTCCCTAGTTCTTTTTAAAGCCTTTTCATGGACACAACAAAACATTTCCAACGCGTCTTGCGCACATTAAATCGCTGTAAAAAAAACATTTTCGAGGTACTTTTCTGAAGCCTTTTGTCAAAATGAACTTTTGCATTAGGATTCCATTTCCCTTGAATGAAAAAATGCATTAAAAATAGATTGAACATAAAAATATTTTCTAGATATGAAATTACCTTCTTAATCGGTTTCTAAGTAGTGCTTACTACACACAGACATATAATTGGAAATAGGTTTCCAAATTTTTGAAATGTTCTGAACAATGCATAATTTTGCAACTGCGGAGAAGCTGTGTATTGATAAATTCGTACTTTCATATATTGATTACACTGAGACACCGAACAACACATCTTACATCTGATGGTCATTATTACAAACTAAATAAGTCTTCTAACACAATAAACTTCACCAAATTCCTTTCTGTTCGTTAGCAGCGTGATGTAAGCGTAACACGCTGCAAACGCGAATGCCAATTGCGAGCAAGAAGAACAAAATCGAAAACAAATCAGAATTCATCGTATTGTGACGTAAATGAGACGTTGTGGTGGGGCAAACAAAGAAATAAGGGCACAAAAGAACAAAAACAATACTTTCAATATCCTTCTAAGACCTCTTTGGGAAGTGCATATTACGCCTCAAAAAAACATCCTCATGCCTACATTTCTAAAACATCCCAAAACATCCCAGGGATACCTCTCAGTAGGCAAACAAAGAAATGCTACAGAAGAACAAAAACAATACTTCAATATCCTTCAAAGACCTCTTTGGTCAGTGCATATTACGTCTCAAAATAACATCTTCATGCCAACATTTTCAAAACATCCCAAAACATCCTAGGGATGTTTGTGCTAGCTGGGTAGCTTGTTTTTGAATAATCACGGCCAGCAATAGCTTTTGGTCTCAAACAACAATATTGTTTACCTTCATTCGATTATCGAGCCAATTACAGTGGAGTATGGAGAGAAATAAATAATCTCTATTATTATTGTTGATATGCTCAGTAACCTAACATTTTCCACGTCTTTTTCCTCTACCTGGCACTTGATGCGCGGTATTTGCATGCTATTAGAGAGCACCTGTTCCATACACGAATATATGTCACTCTGTGGTTGTATTTATATTGAAACTTTGAAACTACAATTCGAACATCCTTGAAAATTGAATATGCCTGATCTGTTAATGCAAGTAAAATATTGTCACCACACGGATTATTTGTTGCATTCCATACTACGGCACGGAATTGGTGGTTACTTCACATATTTTTTTGAGTTAGTTCTTTCGGTTGCAGAAAAAATAACAAGTTTCATTCGGATCAAAAGTGACTTTGTTTGACTCGCAAATTTTGCTTTGGCTCGGCTTCGCTGGACGCTCCGCCTCGCAAATGCAAAATTCGCTTGTCAAACAAAATAGTGCTTTCATAGTGATAATAGGGCCATATATGTCGATTTCACAGAACTAAAATGATTGAAATATATTGCTAGTGGTAAAAAAAATTGATATAAACCTTGGTAGTAAAGAATACCCAGCGAGCACAAACATCCCTGGGATGTTTTGGGATGTTTTGAAAATGTTGGCATGAAGATGTCATTTTGAGACGTAAAGAGGTATCTGAAGGATATTGAAGTATTATTGTTTTTGTTCTTCTGTGGCATTTCTTTGTTTGCCTACTGAGAGGTATCCCTGGGATGTTTTGGGATGTTTTAGAAATGTAGGCTTGAGGATGTTTTTTTGAGGCGTAATATGCACTTCCCAAAGAGGTCTTAGAAGGATATTGAAAGTATTGTTTTTGTTCTTTTGTGCCCTTTCTTTGTTTGCCCCACCACAACGTCTCATATGCTTACGTCACAATACGATGAATTCTGATTTGTTTTCGATTTTGTTCTTCTTGTTCACAATTGGCATTCGCTTTTGCAGCGTGTGTCACGCTTACATCACGCTGCTAACGAACAGAAAGGAATTTGGTGAAGTTTATTGTGTTAGAAGACTTATTTAGTTTGTAATAATGACCATCAGATGCAAGATGTGTTGTTCGGTGCCTCAGTGTAATCAATATATAAAAGTACGAATTCATCAATACACAGCTTCTCCGCAGTTGCAAAATTATGCATTGTGGAGAACATTTCAAAAATTGGGAAACCTATTTCCAATTATATGTCTGTCTACTCAGAAACCGATTAAGATGGTAATTTCATATCAAGAAAATATTTTTATGTTCAATCTATTTTTAATGCATTTTTTCATTCGAGGGAAATGGAATCCTAATGCAAAAGTTCATTTTGACACAAGGCTTCAGAAAAGTACCTCGAAAATGTTTTTTTACAGCGATTTAATGTGCGCAAGACGCGTTGAAAATGTTCTGTTGTGTCCATGAAAAGGCTTTAAAAAGAACTAGGGAGAAGGAGGTTCGATGTCTCGAAATCTCGTACTTTTAACATCTCTGAGATGTTTTTGTGCTCGCTGGGTATTATTACCACGGGACCTTATATATGCCCCTCGGCTGAAGCCTCGGGATATAATCTTGGTCCCTGGGTAATAATATGATATTCTTTACTACCATTGGTGTATAAATAACCAATTCGTAGTTTGATTTCCCAGAAGCGTGGTAATCATTAGATTATCGTTCCTTCCTTTGTTAGAATCCCTACTCCTGCTAATCTTTTTTTTTTCTCGAAGTGATTATTCGAAAAAATACTGATGTGAGCCTAATAGTACGACGTGTCTGAACTGCCATCCTTGAAAAACTTTTTTTTTTCACGAATATTTGCCTAATTTACAGTTGCAACTGTGAATTAGTGCTAATTTACAGTTGCAACTGTAAATTAGGCAGAAGAAATTTTTTTTTCTAAATATCGCCTAATTTACAGTTGCAACTGTAAATTAGAACAAGAGAACTTTTTTTTCCTACACATCTCCTAATTTACAGTTGCAACTGTTAATTAGAGTCTCACAGTCTCAGTGCTCACAATTTCTCAAATTAGGCGATATTTAGAAGAAAAAAATTTCTTCTGCCTAATTTCCAGTTGCAACTGTAAATTAGTGCTAATGTACAGGCTGTCCCATTTTCGATGTCCTTACGGGATATCTCGCTTAATTTTGAAGATAGAGATTTGCGGTTTTCGCGAACGTTGGCTACTTTTTTGTGAAACTCACGAAACCGTGAACAAAATTTCCATAGCCCGCTTCGTTCCTGAGATACAGGGCGAAATTGAAAATATTTCATTTTGGGACCCCCCCTGTTTCTCAGCTATCTTTCAACTTAGAGGAGAAGTAAGAACTGTTTCTTTCATAATTTTTCACGTAGAATCCAGTGGCGTAGTCAGATTTTTTAAATGAGCTGTCGTTATTTAGATATAACCCAAAGTTATGTTTTTTTAAATGGAACACCCTGTATATTTTTCAATATTTGAAACAAGAAAGATTTGCGCTTTTCAAAAATATAAAACACTTATATGATATTTTAAGTATCAGTCCTGTATTTGGGTAATTTTCAGTTTTTTATGGCATATCAAGACAAATAACTTCTACTTTTAGAATAGATATTCTGGCGCAATAATTAAATACCACTCATTTATATAGGGTAGAATGAGAAGTATTCTTTTAAAATGATTATTCAATTAAAAAATTGATAAAAACAATTTGATAAAACATAAACAATTTGATAAAACAATAAATTCAAACACTACTACAAAACAATTCTATTAATTTTTCTCCTGTTGAAAATGTCTTATGAATATTGTTCAAATTGCTGCCCATTCTGTTGAAGACACAGCCGACATCTTCTGAGGATAGCGTCAATCGACCGGAGTAAAAATATAGGTCTCATACGTAAATATTCGAAAGCTTCTCTCGTAGCATTCATCAGTGAATCTCGATCTTCATGCCGCGTGTGATATATTTTATTTTTTATATAGCCCCATAAGAAGAAATCTAATATCGATAAGTCAGGGGACCTTGGCGGCCAGTGAATGGGACCATTATTACCAATCCACTGATTTTGAAATCTTTCATCAAGATAAACCCTGATGGCACCTGCGTTATGACAAGGTGCGCCATCTTGTTGGAAGAAACTGTGTCTAAATTGAGCCAACGGAATTTCGTCAAGTAGTTCAGAAAGACAATCATCTAAAATTTCCAAATATCTTTGGTGATTCAAGTTACCGTCAAAAATTCGATAGGCAAGTCTTCCTCCATAAACGAAACAAGATACATTAAAGCCGAATCTGCCTTGCTGTTGGCGAACCACCGTAACGTGATGATTTTCATTTGACCAATAACGATGATTATTTCGATTAAATATTCCAGCGCTACTTATATGGCTTTCATCGGACCATACTACTGAACGCCCAAAATTTATATTTTCTTCCGTCTTTTGGATATACCATCTACAAAACTCAATGCGCTTCACAGCATCACCCGGGTACAAATAATGAATAGTTTGTGGTATATAGGGGGTATATTTGTTCTTTTTCAATATCTTGGACACCCTTGTCTTTGGAATGCCAAATGATTCTTCAATTTCTCTGCAAGAAGTATAATTATTGCTTTCTTCTACCTTTGCAAGGACACTAATTTCATCGTTTTCGGCATTTTCTTTCCTATAACTTTTTGGTCTAGGCTTCTCAAAAGATCCAAAATTTTCCAAATTTTCTTTCAGTCTGCCAAATATTTTCCTACTTGGTTGTCTCCTCTCGGGATACCTAAATTTTTTATCATATTGTAACTAATTGATACCCAGCAATTGGGAGATAGTAAATACCTTTCAAAATATAGGTCCTTCGCTTGATTTGCATTGAAGCCAACTTGGTAATATATTCCAACCATATCTAATTTCTCGTAGTTTTGATATCCTGGATTATTATTCGCCATTGTATGAAAAATTTGTAAACTTTGACAGGTAGGTGACAAGAATTGTAAACAATCTGCATTTGTGTTTTTTTTTCATAGCTACCTACTAATTAAGTCCACAGCTTTCATAGGCAATTAATAGTACTGAATATTGGTAAATGTGGTGAGTGTGTGACGAAGCACTGTGTCAGCAATAAGGGAAATATAAAAATTTGTGAAGTGGATAATGTTGCCACATTTTTACAAGGCCCATTGATAAGAAACCTACATAAAAAACTGAAAATTACGCAAATACAGGACTAATACTCAAAATATCATATAAGTGTTATATATTTTTGAAAAGCGCAAAGCTTTCTTGTTTCAAATATTGATAAACATACAGGGTGTTCTATTTAAAAAAACATAACTTTGGGTTATATCTAAATAACGACAGCTCATTTGAAAAATCTGACTACGCCACTGGATTCTACGTGGAAAATTGTGAAAGAAACAGTTCTTACTTTTTCTCTAAGTTGAAAGATAGCTGAGATACAAAGGGGGTCTCAAAATGCAATATTTTCAATTTCACCCTGTATCTCAGGAACGAAGCGGGCTATGGAAATTTTGTTCACGGTTTCGTGAGTTTCACAAAAAAGTAGCCAACGTTCGCGAAAACCGCAACTTTCTATCTTCAAAATTAAGCGAGATATCCCGTAAGGACATCGAAAATGGGACAGCCTGTACTGTTGCAACTGTAAATTAGGCAAATATTCGTGAAAAAAAAAAGTTTTTCAAGGATGGCAGTTCAGACGCGTCGTACAGTTCAGACGCGTCGTACAATAGTAATTCGCTATTTCAATGATGTTTTTTTTCAGGAGCTTCGCTCACGGCCGGAAATTCTCTGTTTCTCGACCAGTGTGAACCTGGCAGCCGAAAGTGAGCAGCCAAAATTCCGGAAACAGCCGAACGACCATTGGCGTCCAAATTTTTTTTCCTTCATTATTTGCTAAACTAATTGAAAGGTATGATAACACTGTATGGCACTCTGTATGGCAGAAATGATATTTCTAATGAAAAACATATTTTATGCTGGATTCTGTATCGAAATGTCATATGCCTGATACAATAATTGAGATTGTATGTTGTGAGAACAAATATCCTACATACATACCTACATACTACATAATGATGGAGACAAATGATGAAAGCACCTCTGGTGCGATCCATAAGGTAGTATTTTGTTCCATGATGTTCAAAAAACAACTTGCACTATCGATGCTGAAAAAAATTATTTCACACTGAAGGAAACGAGTCAGGTTGATATTGACACAGAAAATGATGATCATTATAGCAATACTGCATACCAAAGCAAAATCTCTTCGGTGCCGTCGAAGGGGTAGTAATTCCACCCTTAATAATGAAAAAAATAATTCCACCCTGAAGGAAACGAGAAGCCAGGTTGATATTGACACAAAAAATTAGAATCAATATAATAATACTGTATACTGAAGGAAAATCTCTTCGGTGCCGTCGAAGGGGTAGTAATTCCACCCTTAATAATGTAAAGAATAATTTCACCCTGAAGGAAACGAGGAGCCAGGTTGATATTGACACAAAAAATTAGAATCAATATAATAATACTGTATACTGAAGGAAAATCTCTTCGGTGCCGTCGAAGGGGTAGTAATTCCACCCTTAATAATGAAAAAAATAATGTCACCCTGAAGGAAACGAGAAGCCAGGTTGATATTGACACAAAAAATTAGAATCAATATAATAATACTGTATACTGAAGGAAAATCTCTTCGGTGCCGTCGAAGGGGTAGTAATTCCACCCTTAATAATGAAAAAAATAATTTCCCCCTGAAGGAAACGAGAAGCCAGGTTGATATTGACACAAAGAATTCGAAACGATATAACAATACTGTATTCTGAAGGAAAATCTCTTCGGTGCCGTCGAAGGGGTAGTAATTCCACCCTTAATAATGAAAAAAATAATTTCACCCTGAAGAGAACGAGAAGCCAGGTTGATATTGACACAAAAAATTTGAATCAATAAAACAATACTGTTTACTGAAGGAAAATCTCTTCGGTGCCGTCGAAGGGGTAGTAATTCCACCCTTAATAATGAAAAAAATAATTTCACCCTGAAGGGAACGAGAAGCCAGGTTGATATTGACACAAAAAATCAGAATCAATATAATAATATTGTATACTGAAGGAAAATCTCTTCGGTGCCGTCGAAGGGGTAGTAATTCCACCCTTAATAATGAAAAAAATAATTTCCCCCTGAAGGAAACGAGAAGCCAGGTTGATATCGACACAAAGAATTCGAAACGATATAACAATACTGTATTCTGAAGGAAAATCTCTTCGGTGCCGTCGAAGGGGTAGTAATTCCACCCTTAATAATGAAAAAAATAATTTCACCCTGAAGAGAACGAGAAGCCAGGTTGATATTGACACAAAAAATTTGAATCAATATAACAATACTGTTTACTGAAGGAAAATCTCTTCGGTGCCGTCGAAGGGGTAGTAATTCCACCCTTAATAATGAAAAAAATAATTTCACCCTGAAGGAAACGATAAGCCAGGTTGATATTGACACAAAAAATCAGAATCAATTTAACAATACTGTATACTGAAGGAAAATCTCTTCGGTGCCGTCGAAGGGGTAGTAATTCCACCCTTAATAATGAAAAAAATAATTTCACCCTGAAGGAAACGAGAAGCCAGGTTGATATTGACACAAAAAATCAGAATCAATTTAACAATACTGTATACTGAAGGGAAATCTCTTCGGTGCCGTCGAAGGGGTAGTAATTCCACCCTTAATAATGAAAAAAATAATTCCACCCTGAAGGAAACGAGAAGCCAGGTTGATATTGACACAAAAAATCAGAATCAATTTAACGATACTGTATACTGAAGAGAAATCTCTTCGGTGCCGTCGAAGGGGTAGTAATTCCACCCTTAATGATGAAAAAAATAATTTCACCCTGAAGGAAACGAGAAGACAGGTTGATATTGACAATAAAAATTAGAATCGATATAACAGTACTGTATACTGAAGAAAAATCTCTTCGGTGCCGTCGGAGGGGTAGTAATTCCACCCTTAATAATGAAAAAAATAATTTCACCCTGAAGGAAACGAGAAGCCAGGTTGATATTGACACAAAAAATTCGAATCAATATAACAATACTGTATACTGAAGGAAAATCTCTTCGGTGCCGTCGAAGGGGTAGTAATTCCACCCTTAATAATGAAAAAAATAATTTCACCCTGAAGGAAACGAGAAGCCAGGTTGATATTGACACAAAAAATCAGAATCAATTTAACAATACTGTATACTGAAGGAAAATCTCTTCGATGCCGTCGAAGGGGTAGTAATTCCACCCTTAATAATGAAAAGAATTATTTCACCCTGAAGGAAACGAGAAGCCAGGTTGATATTGACACAAAAAATCAGAATCAATTCAACAATACTGTACACTGAAGGGAAATCTCTTCGGTGCCGTCGAAGGGGTAGTAATTCCACCCTTAATAATGAAAAAAATAATGTCACCCTGAAGGAAACGAGAAGCCAGGTTGATATTGACACAAAAAATTAGAATCAATATAATAATACTGTATACTGAAGGAAAATCTCTTCGGTGCCGTCGAAGGGGTAGTAATTCCACCCTTAATAATGAAAAAAATAATTTCCCCCTGAAGGAAACGAGAAGCCAGGTTGATATTGACACAAAGAATTCGAAACGATATAACAATACTGTATTCTGAAGGAAAATCTCTTCGGTGCCGTCGAAGGGGTAGTAATTCCACCCTTAATAATGAAAAAAATAATTCCACCCTGAAGGAAACGAGAAGCCAGGTTGATATTGACACAAAAAATCAGAATCAATTTAACGATACTGTATACTGAAGAGAAATCTCTTCGGTGCCGTCGAAGGGGTAGTAATTCCACCCTTAATGATGAAAAAAATAATTTCACCCTGAAGGAAACGAGAAGACAGGTTGATATTGACAATAAAAATTAGAATCGATATAACAGTACTGTATACTGAAGAAAAATCTCTTCGGTGCCGTCGGAGGGGTAGTAATTCCACCCTTAATAATGAAAAAAATAATTTCACCCTGAAGGAAACGAGAAGCCAGGTTGATATTGACACAAAAAATTCGAATCAATATAACAATACTGTATACTGAAGGAAAATCTCTTCGGTGCCGTCGAAGGGGTAGTAATTCCACCCTTAATAATGAAAAAAATAATTTCACCCTGAAGGAAACGAGAAGCCAGGTTGATATTGACACAAAAAATCAGAATCAATTTAACAATACTGTATACTGAAGGAAAATCTCTTCGATGCCGTCGAAGGGGTAGTAATTCCACCCTTAATAATGAAAAGAATTATTTCACCCTGAAGGAAACGAGAAGCCAGGTTGATATTGACACAAAAAATCAGAATCAATTCAACAATACTGTACACTGAAGGGAAATCTCTTCGGTGCCGTCGAAGGGGTAGTAATTCCACCCTTAATAATGAAAAAAATAATTCCACCCTGAAGGAAACGAGAAGCCAGGTTGATATTGACACAAAAAATCAGAATCAATTTAACAATACTGTATACTGAAGGGAAATCTCTTCGGTGCCGTCGAAGGGGAAGTAATTCCACCCTTAATGATGAAAAAAATAATTTCACCCTGAAGGAAACGAGAAGCCAGGTTGATATTGACACTAAAAATTAGAATCGATATAACAGTACTGTATACTGAAGAAAAATCTCTTCGGTGCCGTCGGAGGGGTAGTAATTCCACCCTAAATATTGAAAAAAATAATTTCACCCTGAAGGAAACGAGAAGCCAGGTTGATATTGACACAAAAAATTCGAATCCATATAACAATACTGTATACTGAAGGAAAATCTCTTCGGTGCCGTCGAAAGGGTAGTAATTCCACCCTTAATAATGAAAAAAATAATTTCACCCTGAAGGAAACGATAAGCCAGGTTGATATTGACACAAAAAATCAGAATCAATTTAACAATACTGTATACTGAAGGGAAATCTCTTCGGTGCCGTCGAAGGGGTAGTAATTCCACCCTTAATAATGAAAAAAATTATTCCACCCTGAAGGAAACGAGAAGCCAGGTTGATATTGACACAAAAAATTAGAATCGATATAACAATACTGTATACTGAAGGAAAATCTCTTCGGTGCCGTCGAAGGGGTAGTAATTCCACCCTTAAAAATGAAAAAAAATATTTCACCCTGAAGGAAACGAGAAGCCAGGTTGATATTGACAAGAAAAATTAGAATCAATATAACAATACTGTATACTGAAGGAAGATATCTTCGGTGCCGTCGAAGTGGTAGTAATTTCACCCTTAATAATGAAAAAAATAATTCCACCCTGAAGGAAACGAGAAGCCAGATTGATATTCACACAAAAAATTAGAATCAATATAATAATACTGTATACTGAAGGAAAATCTCTTCGGTGCCGTCGAAGGGGTAGTAATTCCACCCTTAATAATGAAAAAAATAATTTCACCCTGAAGGAAACGAGGAGCCAGGTTGATATTGACACAAAAAATTAGAATCAATATAATAATACTGTATACTGAAGGAAAATCTCTTCGGTGCCGTCGAAGGGGTAGTAATTCCACCCTTAATAATGAAAAAAATAATGTCACCCTGAAGGAAACGAGAAGCCAGGTTGATATTGACACATTGACATATTGGGTTCTTGTTTCTTTCCTACTACTTGATTTTATTCCCTATACGGGCGTTGATAGTAACCCATTTCCAAAAAGAAATGTTTGTCGTTCTCAGTTTCCTTATATTCATGTAAATATAATGTAAAATCATCAGCCTGTCTTCTTGTTTCCACCAAAAGAATTTGATTTTATTCACTATGAGGGTGTGAATACTTGGCCTTTTGCGCATAGAGTTCCCTTTGGTTTTTAATTTTCTCGTATTCATGTAAATATTATCTGATAATATCAACCTGGCTTCTTATTTCTTTCTAATGAACTTGATTTTATTTACTATAAGGGTGTTGATAGTAACCTTTCTGCGAAGATTGGTCCGTTTCGTGTATAGTTTCCTATTATTTATGTGAATATTATGTGATAATATCAATACCTGTCTTCTTGTTTCCTCCCAAAGAATTCGATTTTATTGACTATGAGGGTGTGAATACTAACCCTTTTCCGTATAGAGTTTCCTTTCGGTTTTAATTTTCTCATATTCATGTAAATATTATCTGATGATATCAACCTGGCTTCTAGTTTCCTTCAGGGTGAAATTATTTTTTTCATTATTAAGGGTGGAATTACTACCCCTTCGACGGCACCGAAGAGATTTTCCTTCAGTATACAGTATTGTTATATTGTTTCTAATTGTTTGTGTCAATATCAACCTGGCTCCTCGTTTCCTTTAGGGTGAAATTATTTTTTTCATTTTTAAGGGTGGAATTACTACCCCTTCGACGGCACCGAAGAGATTTTCCTTCAGTGTACAGTATTGTTATATTGATTCTAATTTTTTGTGTCAATATCAACCTGGCTTCTCGTTTCCTTCAGGGTGAAATTATTTTTTCATTATTAAGGGTGGAATTACTACCTCTTCGACGGCACCGAAGAGATTTTCCTTCAGTATACAGTATTATTATATTGATTCTGATTTTTTGTGTCAATATCAACCTGGCTTCTCGTTTCCTTCAGGGTGAAATTATTTTTTTCATTATTTAGGGTGGAATTACTACCCCTTCGACGGCACCGAAGAGATTTCCCTTCAGTATACAGTATTGTTAAATAAATTCTGATTTTTTGTGTCAATATCAACCTGGCTTCTCGTTTCCTTCAGGGTGAAATTATTTTTTTCATTATTAAGGGTGGAATTACTACCCCTTCGACGGCAACGAAGAGATTTCCCTTCAGTATACAGTATTGTTATAATGATTCGCATTTTTTGTGTCAATATCAACCTGGCTCCTCGTTCCCTTCAGGGTGAAATTATTTTTTTCATTATTAAGGGTGGAATTACTACCCCTCCGACGGCACCGAAGAGATTTTTCTTCAGTATACAGTATTGTTAAATTGATTCTGATTTTTTGTGTCAATATCAACCTGGCTTCTCGTTTCCTTCAGGGTGGAATTATTTTTTTCATTATTAAGGGTGGAATTACTACCCCTTCGACGGCACCGAAGAGATTTCCCTTCAGTATACAGTATTGTTAAATTGATTCTGATTTTTTGTGTCAATATCAACCTGGCTTCTCGTTTCCTTCAGGGTGGAATTATTTTTTTCATTATTAAGGGTGGAATTACTACCCCTTCGACGGCACTGAAGAGATTTTCCTTCAGTATACAGTATTATTATATTGATTATAATTTTTTGCGTCAATATCAACCTGGCTCCTCGTTTCCTTCAGGGTGAAATTATTCTTTTCATTATTAAGGGTGGAATTACTACCCCTTCGACGGCACCGAAGAGATTTTCCTTCAGTATACAGTATTGTAATATTGATTCTAATTTTTTGTGTAAATATCAACCTGGCTTCTCGTTTCCTTCAGGGTGGAATTATTTTTTTCATTATTAAGGGTGGAATTACTACCCCTTCGACGGCACCGAAGAGATTTCCCTTCAGTATACAGTATTGTTAAATAAATTCTGATTTTTTGTGTCAATATCAACCTGGCTTCTCGTTTCCTTCAGGGTGAAATTATTTTTTTCATTATTAAGGGTGGAATTACTACCCCTTCGACGGCACCGAAGAGATTTTCCTTCAGTATACAGTATTGTAATATTGATTCTAATTTTTTGTGTAAATATCAACCTGGCTTCTCGTTTCCTTCAGGGTGGAATTATTTTTTTCATTATTAAGGGTGGAATTACTACCCCTTCGACGGCACCGAAGAGATTTCCCTTCAGTATACAGTATTGTTAAATAAATTCTGATTTTTTGTGTCAATATCAACCTGGCTTCTCGTTTCCTTCAGGGTGAAATTATTTTTTTCATTATTAAGGGTGGAATTACTACCCCTTCGACGGCAACGTAGAGATTTCCCTTCAGTATACAGTATTGTTATAATGATTCGCATTTTTTGTGTCAATATCAACCTGGCTCCTCGTTCCCTTCAGGGTGAAATTATTTTTTTCATTATTAAGGGTGGAATTACTACCCCTCCGACGGCACCGAAGAGATTTTTCTTCAGTATACAGTATTGTTAAATTGATTCTGATTTTTTGTGTCAATATCAACCTGGCTTCTCGTTTCCTTCAGGGTGGAATTATTTTTTTCATTATTAAGGGTGGAATTACTACCCCTTCGACGGCACCGAAGAGATTTCCCTTCAGTATACAGTATTGTTAAATTGATTCTGATTTTTTGTGTCAATATCAACCTGGCTTCTCGTTTCCTTCAGGGTGGAATTATTTTTTTCATTATTAAGGGTGGAATTACTACCCCTTCGACGGCACCGAAGAGATTTTCCTTCAGTATACAGTATTGTTATATTGATTCGAATTTTTTGTGTCAATATCAACCTGGCTTCTCGTTTCCTTCAGGGTGACATTATTTTTTTCATTATTAAGGGTGGAATTACTACCCCTTCGACGGCACCGAAGAGATTTCCCTTCAGTATACAGTATTGTTAAATTGATTCTGATTTTTTGTGTCAATATCAACCTGGCTTCTCGTTTCCTTCAGGGTGGAATTATTTTTTTCATTATTAAGGGTGGAATTACTACCCCTTCGACGGCACCGAAGAGATTTTCCTTCAGTATACAGTATTATTATATTGATTCTAATTTTTTGTGTCAATATCAACCTGGCTTCTCGTTTCCTTCAGGGTGACATTATTTTTTTCATTATTAAGGGTGGAATTACTACCCCTTCGACGGCACCGAAGAGATTTCCCTTCAGTATACAGTATTGTTAAATTGATTCTGATTTTTTGTGTCAATATCAACCTGGCTTCTCGTTTCCTTCAGGGTGGAATTATTTTTTTCATTATTAAGGGTGGAATTACTACCCCTTCGACGGCACCGAAGAGATTTTCCTTCAGTATACAGTATTATTATATTGATTATAATTTTTTGCGTCAATATCAACCTGGCTCCTCGTTTCCTTCAGGGTGAAATTATTCTTTTCATTATTAAGGGTGGAATTACTACCCCTTCGACGGCACCGAAGAGATTTTCCTTCAGTATACAGTATTGTAATATTGATTCTAATTTTTTGTGTAAATATCAACCTGGCTTCTCGTTTCCTTCAGGGTGGAATTATTTTTTTCATTATTAAGGGTGGAATTACTACCCCTTCGACGGCACCGAAGAGATTTCCCTTCAGTATACAGTATTGTTAAATAAATTCTGATTTTTTGTGTCAATATCAACCTGGCTTCTCGTTTCCTTCAGGGTGAAATTATTTTTTTCATTATTAAGGGTGGAATTACTACCCCTTCGACGGCACCGAAGAGATTTTCCTTCAGTATACAGTATTGTAATATTGATTCTAATTTTTTGTGTAAATATCAACCTGGCTTCTCGTTTCCTTCAGGGTGGAATTATTTTTTTCATTATTAAGGGTGGAATTACTACCCCTTCGACGGCACCGAAGAGATTTCCCTTCAGTATACAGTATTGTTAAATAAATTCTGATTTTTTGTGTCAATATCAACCTGGCTTCTCGTTTCCTTCAGGGTGAAATTATTTTTTTCATTATTAAGGGTGGAATTACTACCCCTTCGACGGCAACGAAGAGATTTCCCTTCAGTATACAGTATTGTTATAATGATTCGCATTTTTTGTGTCAATATCAACCTGGCTCCTCGTTCCCTTCAGGGTGAAATTATTTTTTTCATTATTAAGGGTGGAATTACTACCCCTCCGACGGCACCGAAGAGATTTTTCTTCAGTATACAGTATTGTTAAATTGATTCTGATTTTTTGTGTCAATATCAACCTGGCTTCTCGTTTCCTTCAGGGTGGAATTATTTTTTTCATTATTAAGGGTGGAATTACTACCCCTTCGACGGCACCGAAGAGATTTCCCTTCAGTATACAGTATTGTTAAATTGATTCTGATTTTTTGTGTCAATATCAACCTGGCTTCTCGTTTCCTTCAGGGTGGAATTATTTTTTTCATTATTAAGGGTGGAATTACTACCCCTTCGACGGCACCGAAGAGATTTTCCTTCAGTATACAGTATTGTTATATTGATTCGAATTTTTTGTGTCAATATCAACCTGGCTTCTCGTTTCCTTCAGGGTGACATTATTTTTTTCATTATTAAGGGTGGAATTACTACCCCTTCGACGGCACCGAAGAGATTGCCCTTCAGTATACAGTATTATCATATTGATTCGAATTTTTTGTGTCAATATCAACCTGGCTCCTCGTTCCCTTCAGGGTGAAATTATTTTTTTCATTATTAAGGGTGGAATTACTACCCCTCCGACGGCACCGAAGAGATTTTTCTTCAGTATACAGTATTGTTAAATTGATTCTGATTTTTTGTGTCAATATCAACCTGGCTTCTCGTTTCCTTCAGGGTGGAATTATTTTTTTCATTATTAAGGGTGGAATTACTACCCCTTCGACGGCACCGAAGAGATTTCCCTTCAGTATACAGTATTGTTAAATTGATTCTGATTTTTTGTGTCAATATCAACCTGGCTTCTCGTTTCCTTCAGGGTGGAATTATTTTTTTCATTATTAAGGGTGGAATTACTACCCCTTCGACGGCACCGAAGAGATTTTCCTTCAGTATACAGTATTGTTATATTGATTCGAATTTTTTGTGTCAATATCAACCTGGCTTCTCGTTTCCTTCAGGGTGACATTATTTTTTTCATTATTAAGGGTGGAATTACTACCCCTTCGACGGCACCGAAGAGATTGCCCTTCAGTATACAGTATTATCATATTGATTCGAATTTTTTGTGTCAATATCAACCTGGCTTCTCGTTCCCTTCAGGGTGAAATTATTTTTTTCATTATTAAGGGTGGAATTACTACCCCTCCGACGGCACCGAAGAGATTTTTCTTCAGTATACAGTATTGTTATATTGATTCTAATTTTTTGTGTCAATATCAACCTGGCTTCTCGTTTCCTTCAGGGTGAAATTATTTTTTTCATTATTAAGGGTGGAATTACTTCCCCTTCGACGGCACCGAAGAGATTTTCCTTCAGTATACAGTTTCGTTATATTGATTCAAATTTTT
Source organism: Phaedon cochleariae (assembly GCA_918026855.4). Lineage (NCBI taxonomy): Eukaryota > Metazoa > Arthropoda > Insecta > Coleoptera > Chrysomelidae > Phaedon > Phaedon cochleariae. The sequence goes on along the minus strand of OU896719.1, from coordinate 9,818,914 downwards.
TGTGTCAATATCAACCTGGCTTCTCGTTTCCTTCAGGGTGAAATTATTTTTTTCATTATTAAGGGTGGAATTACTACCCCTTCGACGGCACCGAAGAGATTTTTCTTCAGTAAACAGTATTGTTATATTGATTCAAATTTTTTGTGTCAATATCAACCTGGCTTCTCGTTCCCTTCAGGGTGAAATTATTTTTTTCATTATTAAGGGTGGAATTACTACCCCTTCGACGGCACCGAAGAGATTTTCCTTCAGAATACAGTATTGTTATATTGATTCGAATTTTTTGTGTCAATATCAACCTGGCTTCTCGTTTCCTTCAGGGTGACATTATTTTTTTCATTATTGAGGGTGGAATTACTACCCCTTCGACGGCACCGAAGAGATTTTCCTTCAGTATACAGTATTATTATATTGATTCTAATTTTTTGTGTCAATATCAACCTGGCTTCTCGTTTCCTTCAGGGTGACATTATTTTTTTCATTATTAAGGGTGGAATTACTACCCCTTCGACGGCACCGAAGAGATTGCCCTTCAGTATACAGTATCATCATATTGATTCTAATTTTTTGTGTCAATATCAACCTGGCTCCTCGTTTCCTTCAGGGTGAAATTATTTTTTTCATCATTAAGGGTGGAATTACTACCCCTTCGACGGCACCGAAGAGATTTTCCTTCAGTATACAGTATTGTAATATTGATTCTAATTTTTTGTGTAAATATCAACCTGGCTTCTCGTTTCCTTCAGGGTGGAATTATTTTTTTCATTATTAAGGGTGGAATTACTAGCCCTTCGACGGCACCGAAGAGATTTTTCTTTGGTATGCAGTATTGCTATAATGATCATCATTTTCTGTGTCAATATCAACCTGACTCGTTTCCTTCAGTGTGAAATAATTTTTTTCAGCATCCATACTGCAAGTTGTTTTTTGAACATCATGGAACAAAATACTACCTTATGGATCGCACCAGAGGTGCTTTCATTATTTTTCTCCATCATTATGTAGTATGTAGGTATGTATGTAGGATATTTGTTCTCACAACATACAATCTCAATTATTGTATCAGGCATATGACATTTCGATACAGAATCCAGCATAAGATATGTTTTTCATTAGAAATATCATTTCTGCCATACAGAGTGCCATACAGTGTTATTATACCTTTCAATTCGTTTAGCAAGTAATGAAGGAAAAAAAATTTGGACGCCAATGGTCGTTCGGCTGTTTCCGGAATTTTGGCTGCTCACTTTCGGCTGCCAGGTTCACACCGGTTGTTTCTCGCGCCCAGCGAGCCAGGCGCAATATTACCTCGCTATGGTGCTATGGCTAGAGTCTAGTAGGCCAGACGGGTCGTTCGCTGGCCGCCGGAGCATGCCATGATGCTATGCCAGAGTCAGCAAAGGTTGTTGGCGGGAAACGAGAGTAGTATTTTCTACGCGAGTTTATTCACTCCGAACATTCCGGGGACCGGCGAGTCAAAGGCCCCGCCGCTATGTAGGGGCATAGTAGGATTAGTAGGGGCACTAGTGTGTCTGCGGCGAAACGAACGAGGGAAGCGCATATACAGGGTGTTCCTTAACCTCTCAAGGTCCACCATTAAGAACAAAATGAACAAAAAAATGTGTTTGTGGAAAAACAACTTATTAAATTGAAATTGTTTATTTTTTTCTTACATAAAAAAATCTCAATTGTTCCTGTTTTGGAACTACGGTCCACAAAGTCCCTCTTTATTGCCCCCACCCTTTCGTACTCATTGATTCTGACACTAATTTGTGGTTTTTCATTCCTTGGAGCGCCCGAAAGGTAATTCGCCTGATGCAATTATATTCGAAAAACATCGTGAAGATAGATATTGGATTTTTGCGAACTTTCCGGAGATTATATAAGTTCTTGATTGGAATATTTCCTTTGGTTGAGTTCCATAGCTTTGCCGTTCTATGGACAAACGATATTTGGTGAAGAGTAGTTCGACATATTTCAAGATTGACGACGAGAGGATGTGCTGACTGGGCTTGTCGAGTAATGTCTGACTGGTGTTGCTATATTAATGGAATGATAGCAGAGATTTCTGGAGAACATATCCCGTGAAAGTATCTATCTTCTTCATTACAGGCGATGTCTGTCGCTATCGCTTGGTAGAGAAGCCGTTTTTAACTCAAACAAATATTCCATCAAAGGTGAATTTTATACGCTAAATGTCCATTGTTCCACTTCAGGAATGATGAAAAATCCATTGCCCACTGTTCCCGCTTTGGAACATTGGAGATTATTTGGTTTACAAAGTGAAAAAGTTATTTATTCAGTGAATGCATTTTTGTTATTGAGCAATATTGTTCAGAATTTCGAGAAAAACGCTTGCAGGGGACCTTTGGCAGGGACACATCACTTGCTGAATGACAAATAATGATGAAGCTGCTGTTTCTATCTCTAGTAAGATTACCTAGATATGGCGCCATATATTAGTTTTGAGCATAGACATCATTGTTCCAGTTTAGGAAAAGTGGTCTATTGATAAAAAAAATAAGTTTTCAAACTTCAAAACACTTCCAGGCATTTCTTTTCAGTGTTCCTAATTAGGAACATGAACCGTTAAGAGGTTAAAGACATAAGACATGCTAATATTTAAGGGGATGATTCTTTGTTGAAGTTTTGAAAAATAGTTTTTTTTTTATAATAACTGAGACAATATTGTATACATCTTCATGGAATTTGGTACGCGTCTTTTATACATCAAGGTGCATTTTTTGATGTACAAAAATTTTCATTTGTCTACCAGTGGAACTGTTACGGAAATAGTATTGTTTATATTCTACTTAAAAGTGAGCAACGACGAAGAATTTCGTACAATGCTATAAAAGGCTAGTTAATTATGTACGAAAAAGATAATCTTGTTGATTCTCATCGATATCTGAAATTATCATGTTGGGGATGCAAACCTATATACATACCGAACACTGCAAGGAGAACATCTTTCGATAAGGCCTGGTTTAGTAGAAACTGCTCTAGAGCTGTCGCTTCCAAACAGGCAGCGTTCCATCGATGGCAGAAAAATCCAGGCCCTGAGACTAGAGCTGAATATGTCGAGGCTAGAGGCATATGCAATATGAGACAATTTAATGATCAAAGGATGCTCATAAGGCCAAAATAAGATCAAAACTTGTTGAATGTCCTAACTGATCCCGTTCATTTTGGTCCTTCGGCCTTCGAAAAAGCTGTAGGAAGAAACTTCACTACCAGCTCGTTTCTTCCTCTAACCAAGGAACACTAGACACAACTGCCCAGGAAGAAGCAACATTTTTGCGCATTTATTTGATGGAAATTCTGCTCTGGATTGGCTCTCAACACCAACAAAGCTTGTGGTTCCGACGGAATCCCACCGATTGTCCTCAAGAAATGTGCTCCCGAACTAACACCTGTTCTCTGCAAGTTGTTCGACTATTCTTATACAGTAGGGATATTCCCGTTCAACTGGAAAATTGCAAGAGTACAACCAGTTCCTAAAAAAGGCAAAAAGACCCTACCTCACAACTACAGACCGATCGCACTGCTATCTATTATTTCAAAGATCATGGAGAAAGCTATCAACGTCGAGCTCATGAAATACCTGGAACATTCAGGTATTATCAACGATAGGCAATATGGCTTCCGTCATCAGAGATCAACTGATGGTAACCTGCTCGCTTACGTCTGACATATATGGCAGCAATCTATTGAGAAATATGGTGAAACCTTAGCTGTGGCACTTGATTACTCCAAGGCATTCGATCGAGTCTGGCACCACGGACTCCTCGCCAAGCTTTCATCTTATGGCTTGCCTCCCCAGCTATGTTCTCTGCTAGCTAGTTCTCTCTCAACCAGGTATCTCCATGTAGTGGTCGGGGGGTCCGGCTCTCTTATCATGAATGCTGGTGTTCCGGAAGGATCAATTCTAGCACCAACACTATTTCTACTCCATATCAACGATTTGTTGGAAGCAACTTCATGTCCAGTACACGCAACTTCGCGGATGATAGTACCCAACCCATACCGCCTTCTCTTCCAGGGCTCCAATACCAGCCAGGCAAATCAGAAACGAACGAGGGAGAAATCTTGACAACATAAATATGGACTTGGCAACAATTCTCGAATGGGGATCAGAACTATTCTGTTCCTGAGTACTGATTTTTTATCGAAAATGTTAGTTTTTTAAGATGTGCACCTTATGACAGCTGATAAAAGAAAAAGTATCGATTTGTCACTAAAACACCAATTGTATATTTTGAAGAACTCGTCGAGCGCTACTCAGAACTTCCATCAGAACTGTCCTGTTCTTTGGAATAAATTTTTCACCTTATGACAGCTGATTTTTTTCTTCGTTTTTTTCAGATTTCGCATTTCCTAATGATCCTCCTCCTTTTTCCTCGATAGCTTTTTCTTCAATACGAAACAGAAGGGAATAGTATTTCACCAAGAAATGCTGGCTATAGGAAAACATTTTCGTATTTAATTTCCTTAAATTATTTGATAATTTCCTTAGTTTACCAGAACTATTGATGAAATAGGTGTAGAACTCCAGAACTCTTTATAATACAACAAAAAAATATATCAGAACTCATTTTCTCGAAAAAACGGCGCTGCGAGAAGTTAGCGCTCAAAATTTATTTTTTCCAATATGACACCTACGATTTGCTGGAACTATTCAAAATTTCAGTCAGGAACTCTAGAACTCTATCAAATCTACTCAGAACTAAAAAAAAAAATTGAGTTTTTTCGAAAAAAACGGCGCCAACTTCACATGAGTCAATATCTACATTAAATTACGGTATACCGGATTAACTTGAAAGAGTTGATATCAAATACATATTATTACTTACTAAGAAAACAAATTCAACAGTGGTGAACTATTGAGGTCTAATTGATCATTGAGTAAAATGTCAAAATTTTTGAGTTTGTTGATTTCTAATGATTCAAAATGATTGAGTTTCAGACCTTTATTTTCTATGTGCAGAATTTCAAAATTATCATCAAAACTATGGTTTTCTTCTAATATATGGTTGGCGTATGATGAATTTGTTTTCTTTTTCATAAAATTCATCTTATGTTCATGAATGCGCTGATTAAACGTACGACCTGTCTGACCGATATATACCTTAGGACAAGATCCACATTTGAGTTTGTATACCCCTGATTTTTCGAATTTAGAAGTTTTGTCTTTATTATTCTTGATAAACCGTCCCAACGTGTTATTTGTTCTATATGCCACTTTTAAGTCCTGTTTATGTAGAAATGAAGCTAATTTCTCAGTTGATGATCCGAAATAGGTTAAAGTTCTATAATTTTTATTATTATTCTTGATGGTAGGATAAACTTCTTGAATAGCTTTATGATGAAGTTTTTTAGAAAGAATACTGTCTATCAAATTAACGTTGTATCCGTTGTTGACTGCAATCTGTTTTATGATATTGAGTTCTTTATTGAAATTTACTTCCGAAAGAGGGACATTCACTAGCCTTTGTATCATACTATTATATGCTGCAATTTTATGTTGATAAGGGTGTGTTGAATTATTATGAATAGTGATATCAGTATGGGAAGGTTTATGGAAAATTGAAAGATCATGTTTATCGTTAATTTTACTTATTGTCAAATCTAAGAAATTGATTGAATTCAGTATATCACCTGCCGAAGCTACTGTGTTAGCGAAACATGTCGTGTGTTTAATAAATTTTGTGGAAATCTTATCGTTTGTGAAGTTTTTACATTTATCATGGATTTCCATCAAGTAACGGCCGAGTCAATTCAAAAAGAGATCATCTTTATTTTGTGACTAGTGTTTTCTTAATAATGCTAACAGACATTCAAAGTTTGATAAAATTGTAATACAAAATCATTTGGCAGTGGAAACAAACGAATTGACATTTGTATTGATGAAGGTGGGAGTCATATTGAACATTATTTAAAAAAAAAAAAAACAACGTTCTGCCTTTGTTTCCACTGCCAACTAAATTTGTCATCATGATATTAAACTTTTACCATGCATGGATATCTGTGAGCATTATTTAGGAAAACATTCTTTTCTTCGGAACTATGCGGAATACGAAATTTCCACAAGGGGCCGGGGCAAAATGAAAATAATTAATCAGTCACCTTGGTCAGAAAACTACCCCTAAGAATGTTCAGAAAAAAAATTCAGGGGGTGAGGGTGGTTTCAACCCTTCTACAATTTCTTCTGGGTTTCTCTGATTAGCTAAAGGAGGATAATCATCTAAAATGCACTTTCGTCAAATTTCATCCAATTTTTGTTACACCCATTTTTGAACAGTGTACAAAAATGTGCTTTTTTATATTTTGAACTCGTCCCACGGACAGACGGTACATTTTGTTATATGAATAAGTTGGGTCCAATCAAATTATTTTGACTTTTATTACACGTGGGTAGCTCTGTGTCCCAGCAATTTTGGGACACCCTGTACATTATTGGATCAATGAGAACTACACTCCGTCCTGTAATACAGCCCGCCGAGCGAACTACGTCTCGTTATTGAATACTACGAATTAGCACATGCGCAACGATTGTTTACAAGTTATGCTCGGTCGCTTCATCAGAAACGAAACTCGAAAGAGAGATCGATATACGTACGAGCGTAGCGCGAGAAAGAGACGGCGCTGTCGAAGCATTTTGGCATCCAAACTCCAAACAGTTTAGTATTAGTAGTTTTAGTGCAACGGCAGCAGAATATACGTCGTCCACAAAATTCACAGGAGACTGATACACGAAGAATTTCTGGTGTAATCAATTGGTGAATGTAGTTCTTCATGAAAAGTAAATAGTGTTTGTGATCCAGGTGGTCAGGGGAATCATAAATTCATAAATTCGTGGTGCGTGTGGAAGTGTTTTGGTTTTGCGTAGTTGCGCGTTGCGCCATAAGGCCAGATCGGGGGTGTCTGGCTGGCATGAACGCGGACGTGTTTTTCCAAACAAACGCCTTTCGTTGACCTATAAAATACGTGTTTGGGTGGTAATGCGCATGAAGAAAGTCGACAGTGTGCCCTTGGCGAACATGTTGCACACGGTAATTAGCGTAGTCGTAATCGTAAGCGTGTGATCCTGATCAAGTGATCATGTCCGCGAGGAACGAGGGTGCGATCAGCCGCGGGGGTGAGGTTCTTCGTTGCGGGCTGCTCAAGATTCTCAAGAAGCTGAAAACCTCGCGGAAAAAGTGGTTCGTTTTGAGGGCGGAAACGGCGGAATCCTCGGCCAGGCTGGAGTATTATGACAGCGAGAAGAAGTTCCACAATGGCCAGGCGGCCAAGCGGAGCATCCAGTTAAAAACGTGCTTCAACATCAATAAGCGGCACGACACCAAGCACAAGCACGTGATCGCCCTTTACACCAAAGACGATTGTTTTTGCGTGGTGCTGGACTCTGAGGAGGAGTTGGAATCGTGGTTAAAGACCTTGTTGTCTCTGCAGCATGGAGAGGAGGCTGCAGATGGGGAAACTCCTAGACCCACGTTCGGTAAGAAAAACAACAAGTAGACATACTTAGATTGGGTGGATTATTTTTGAAACCAAGAAAAATAGTAGGTCTTGTAAAATAAAGAGAATATAACTATGGTGAAAGGAGATAGTACTTTACCTAACAAGTGCGAAAAAGTCACTTTACGCACTATGTTCCATGCACTATTTTTTCTACTGGCGTGCGGAAGAAACCCAAAATTCAAGAAGAATCATTTTTTATTATTAAATATTCAAATGTCAGTATACTCCCCCATATACTCCCCCAGAAACTTTTTTCCGCACTAGTGCTGAAAAGTGGACTTTTACTCAAGCTAGTTTAAAACAATTTATATGAGGTCGGGAAGTGGAAGGGGGTGAGTTTTTAAGGGTGAACTATGGATTACCTCCATTTCCGGCAAAAACTACAAGTCCTATGGGAAAAAGATTAATGTGAAAGTTGTAGGTATAATAAAAAGATCTATAACTTTTGTTCCTTCACTTTTTCCACATTACCTCAAAAGTTATGTGAAAAATTCAAATAGGGTAACCATGTTTTTAGTTATTTGGTTTTATTTCGGGTTTTATCTCAGGTCTTATCTTCCACAAAATAAATTTTCTATAGGAAATCTTGTGATTTGAAATATTCGTTTTTTCACCTTATTTTGACTTGATATGGAAAAAGTACCCTAATTTTCAATAAAAAATTCTTATGTCAAAATAGGTATCTGCTTTTTCGAAAAAGTCCTTGGGTTTTTTGCTCCTTGAAATCTCTATTTTCTGATAGTGTAAAAGATATATATACAGTAAAAATGAGTAAAAATGGGTAAAACTGCATTTAGCATGCCATGGGTTTTTTTTCGAAATTTTTGTTCTGGTACTTATGTATTTTTGTCTGAAAAACACGAATTTGATAATGAAAATGTGAACAAACCATTATTTATTAAGATATTTCACTATAAAGTTACAAATTTCATCTTTTTTCCGCCTGTCTTCTATATGGATTGCATTTAAAACAATTTGCCCTTCTTTTTTCATCATTGGACAATTTATATATATATCACAATGTAAGACACATTTTTTCGAAATTTTTGTTCTGGTACTTATGTATTTTTGTCTGAAAAACACGAATTTGATAATGAAAATGTGAACAAACCATTATTTATTAAGATATTTCACTATAAAGTTACAAATTTCATCTTTTTTCCGCCTGTCTTCTTTCTGGATTGCATTTAAAACAATTTGCCCTTCTTTTTTCATCATTGGACAATTTATATATATATCACAATGTAAGACACATTTTTTTCTATTATTGAGTCAACTAGAAAGAAATATGATTTACTTGTGATTTATCCATATTTAGTGAATAGAAGGAAGAATATCATTTGAAATAATGGCATGTGTAATGTCATTCAAAAGCATTGTTGACATTTGACATCTTGTATTTGGATTGACTATTAATTAAATGGCCGTCATCTGCTTTTTCACTAAATATGAAAAACTCACTATAAAAATCATATTTCCTGTTGAATTTCCTGTATAATAAATTAAAAGTAAAAAAAAAAACTTTTTAATAAAAACCTTTTATTTAAACGCTCTAAAAAGAAGAAAATAATTTTTTTTAAATAATTTTAACTATCAACTTATATCCTCATTATACACAATTTGTATGATCATAAAAGTTTGTCACATGATTCACTTGTGTGAATGAACTAGTACTTATTTAATTATGTAAAATCTGCTGAGATAAAATTTTTAAAATTACAATTTAATTAAATATTAAATTGTGTATAATGAGGTTATAAGTTGATAGTTAAAATTATTGAGAAAAATTTTATTTTCTTCTTTTTAGAGCGTTTAAATAAAAGCTTTTTATTAAAAAGTTTTTTTTTTACTTTTATTTTATTTTTTAATTTTTAGTTATTGCTAGCTGGATTTTTAGATTTACTCTCAACGAGCCTTTTCATTTGATACCCATATTGTAGAAATATATTGAAAATGACCATTCCGCCATCTTAGATGGTCCGCCATAATGGATTTAGAATGACGTCACATCATTTTTCGAGTTACTCTCAACGAGCCTTTCCATTTGATACCCATATTGTAGAAGTATATTAAAAATATCTACTCCGCCATCTTGGATGGTCCGCCATATTGGATTCAGAATAACGTCACATTATTTTTCGAATTACTCTCAACGAGCCCTTTCATTTGATACCCATATTGTAGAATTAGATTAAAAATGACCATTCCGCCATCTTGGATGGTCCGCCATATTCGATTTAGAATGACGTCACATCATTTTTCGAGTTACTATCAACGAGCCTTTTCATTTGATACCCATATTGTAAAAATATATCAAAAATAGCTATTCCGCCATCTTGGATGGTCCGCCATATTGGATTTAGAATAACGTCACATTATTTTTCGAATTACTCTCAACGAGCCCTTTCATTTGATACCCATATTGTAGAAGTAGATTAAAAATTACCATTCCGCCATCTTGGATGGTCCGCCATATTCGATTTAGAATGACGTCATTTTTCGAGTTACTCTCAACGAGCCTTCCCATTTGATACCCATATTGTAAAAGTATATAAAAAATAGCTATTCCGCCATCTTGGATTGTTCGCCATATTGGATTTAGAATAACGTGACACACCT
>OU896719.1:9783264-9808274 GCA_918026855.4 Phaedon cochleariae | reverse complement strand
GTAGTAATATACAAGCAGAAAATGTTGAAACTTACTACAGGCTCAAATTGTACATACCTTTGTTGGATCATGTTACGAACGACTTTCGTTTTAGGTTTGATGAAGAGGGACTGAATACTTTTGAGTTCAATTTTTTTTTTATTCAATTTTTTGTTCAAGAAATATCGATGCATTTAGTAAATCACTTCAAACAATAAAAGACTACATCAATTGGTTGCATGAGAATATGAGCAATGATATAACTATCATAAAACTAAATTCTGAGTTTCAGTTGTGGAAATCCGTTACTCAAAATGATGTTAAAGATTTAGATCTCTTTATATCTTGTGATGGAGATATGTTTCCCATTATTAAACAATGCCTACAAATACTTGTCACCTTGCCTGTTATTAGTGTGGCTTCTGCCTTAAACGGTTGAAAACTTGGCTACGCTCAACCATGCTGCAAGAAAGGCTTTCAGGTTTGGTAATGCTATGCATACATAGAGAGATTCAGGTAGATGTCGAAGATGTTATTAATCGATATGCTACCAAAAAAAATAGAAGACTAGACTTTCTTTCCAAAGAGTTTTTTTGTTATATTTTGAGATGTTTTTTGTTATTTTTGTATTTCATCCTTGTTTTATTTTTGTTCAAATGTTGATGAACATTTTTTTATGTTCTTGATTTTTTTATTCGTTTTTCATTTTTAGTTTCCATACTCAATGATAGGTTTCTGTTTCCTATATATTTTATGTGAATATATCATATATTAAATATCTACCTGATTATTGGACATTTACCCCTCCCAGAACTAAATCCTAGATGCGCTACTGGGGAAAACGATTTTTTTTTAAATTTCAACACCCTATATGTCGAAGGTTAAGATGTTTAGAGCATATGTTCATATAACTTTTCCTCTTAACATGAGCTGAGTAACCATATCCTTCATTTTCAGCCATCAACCAAATATATACATATAGGTACTAATTATACTATATGCCATACCTCAATCCTCAGTACTATATCTACCTACTATTTCATTTTTTTTCTGATTTCGATTTACAGGGTCATGTATAATGTCTTCGATAGTTAACGCGAACTATACAGGGTGTCCTATAAGTCATTGATCAAAAGAAGTGGGGCTGTAGGGGGGTATTCCTAATCGAACTACCAACTGTGGGTATAATATGTGGTTATCTAATTGTTGATGGTTCAAAAGTAATCCAATTGTTTTCATTTCTCCCTAAAATCATTTAATTTGTTGACAACAAAATGAATTACAATAAACTTTAGGCAACAACTTCAGACTTTCAGACAACAAAAATGTTTTCAACTTTTATGATAAATGTTCAAAATGTGTGCCGTGACAGTTGACACCTTTTTATTGTAGATTTCATGAAAAGTCTCGGAACGGTCTCTTACATATTTCAGAAACTGCTCAATAAAAAATCACAAAATAAAATAACTGAATCAACGACTGGAAGTCAGACACTCAAACGAAATTTTAACTGATAGTTCCGATCATGTGATGAAATACGGTTGTGTGGTAGACATTTTTAGCACTCAGTGATATATTAACCGTGTGGTGGTCGGATTAGAATAACCCCACATTAAGTCCTGCCTGTCATAGAAGGCGACTAATAGGACGCCAATAGGTGGAAGATGGTTAACGCCATCGCCCGGTGCGATACCACCACATCAACCATAGGCACTGTGAAATGGGTATACTTACCCGTGTTTCAGTAGCTGGTTGATGTTCCGGCCACCCCAACCCAACCCAATTTCCTTTTCCTTCCACGCCAACCTCCCTTCTTTATACAGAATACGCGATGATGAGTTCTCCTCAAGTAAAATTATCCGGAAGTAAAATACCTCTCCATTAGGATTTCTGGGCGAGAGGTGCTAGAGGGGGTTCACCATCGGCTGAAAAAGTCCTCAAGATAGACCTATGTAACATCCGAGGTCTAAGTAAGAACATCAACGATGTCCATCGACACCTTCAAATTGAAGAGCCAGACACATTGGCTCTTACTGAGACACAGGACAATTCATCCACCAGATTCAAGGGAGGTCTCTGCCTCTACTCTAAAACGAATCTCTCATGTCAACGAGAAAAAACTTTGGAACCAAATAAGTTTCATGTCATGTGGTTTAAATTCGATAGCCAGAAACAGACCAAATACCTTTGTTGTCTCTACTAATCACCAAATGATCCATCCTATGAAGAGCTCTTCGAATTCTTGACTCTGAGTCTCTGAAGCTTGACCAAATTGAACAGAACCCTCCAGCAGCAGAAATCATCATCATGGGCGATTTCAATGTACACAACACTGCTTGGCTCGTACACTCTAACAGAACGGATGAAGCTGGGCGACAAGCCGAAGCTTTCGCTATCACTCACGGCTTAGAGCAGCTCATCAAAGAACCCACACGAATTCCCGATGCCAATAACCATTCAGCTAACATACTTGACTTATTCCTCACTAATAATTCAGCACCCTACACCATAGATGTACGAGCTCCACTTGGCAATTCTCACCACACACTCATCTCAGTCATCTCCACAACCTGCCCATTTTTCATTCCATCAACTGTTCCGGCACCCCCACGACTTATATGGCATTACAATTTTACAATTCAGGAGATTGGGACGGTCTCCGTATGTTTTTCTCCGAGTTTCCTTGGCATAGAGTATGCTTTGACTCTGAGGACCCTTCACAGTGTGCTGCGGAAATATCCGAGATTATCATGCTCGGAATGGACACATACATACCTCATTCTTCGAAAAGATCATCACCATCGAAACCCTGGTTCAAACAAAAACTGTTCTAGAACTGTTGCCTTGAAACAAACAGCCTACCATCGCTGGCGCAAAAACCCTAACCTCGCGACTAGAGCAGAATACGTTGATGCCAGGAATAACTGCAGCCAAACAATAGATGCTTCGAAAGAAACATTCAATGCCAAGATAAGATCGAAACTCATAGTTTGTCCCAATGGTTCCCGTTCGTTTTGTTCCCTTGCTAAAGCGGTCGGAAGAAATTTCACTAATAGTTCATTTCCACCACTATCCAAATCCGACGGCACATTAGCAACAACATCGCAGGAGAAAGCAAATATTTTTGCAGAGATTTTCGCAGCAAACTCTACTTTAGATTCCCAAGGAAAAGTGCCGCCAGACATTCCACCCGTTGAGAGTCGAATGCCCGAAATCGTCTTCCGTCAACGCACTATCAGACGAATTTTGCTTGGTCTCAAAATGAATAAGGCTAACGGTCCTGATGGAATTCCACCCATTATCCTCAAAAATGTGCACCAGAATTAACACCGATTCTCTGCAAATTGTTTACCGTCTCGTACAGGTCGGGTATTTTTTCCATCATGCTAGAGTCCAACCAATCATCAAAAAAGGGAACAAGAACCTGCCCAACAACTACAGGCCCATTGCCCTTTTATCAGTAATCTCCAAAGTGATGGAGAAAGCCATCAATATTGAGCTTATCAAATATCGGGAATCATCAATGATAGACAATACGGCTTTCGCCACCGAAGATCTACTGGAGATCTACTTGCCTACGTCACCCATTTATGGCAAGCTTCATTAGAAAAACACGCGGAATCTCTAGCTGTCGCGTTGGACATATCGAAAGCATTTGACCGTGTTTGGCACGAAGGACTCCTCCACAAACTACCATCATACGGCTTACCACCTCAGCTATGCCATCTCTTACAGAGTTTTCTTTCAGGCAGATCGCTTCACGTGGTGGTGGACGGTGTATCGTCTGATACCATTGGCATCAATTCCGGCGTTACACAAGGATCAATTTTGGCACCAACATTATTCCTTCTTCATATCAATGATCTGTTGGGAGTAACAACTTGCCCCATCCACAGATTTGCAGACGATAGTACCCTCCATACTGCATTCTCTTTCAGAATTCCCATTTCTTCCCAGGAAACTAAGAACTCACGGCGCACGCAGGTCAATGCTGTCAATGAAGACCTTGCTGAAATCACAGCCCGGGGAACCAACAACCTAGTTGAATTCAACGCCACCAAAACTCAAGCCTGTATTTTCTCTAGAAAGGCGGAACTCAGTATGCCCGACATTGTAATGTCTAGTACCACCATCCCCACCAAGCCCACCATATCTATGCTCGGTATTTCCATCAGCAACACTCTTTCATGGGATAATCACGTCAGATCCATCGCAAAAACTGCTTCACAAAAACTCGGATTCTTGTTCCGTGCGAAAAGCTACTTTACACCTCAACAGCTTCTCATGATCTACAAAGCGCTGATACAGCCTGTTTTAGAATACTCTTCCCACATATGGGATTCAGCACCAAAACATACGCTGATGCTCTTAGATTCCATCCAGAGAAGAGCCATTCGCCTGGTGGGTGACGCCACACTCACTCACTCTTTGACATCATTGGACCACCGTAGAAAGGTCGGCGACCTTTCACCTTTCACGGGAAATGTTCTTCGGAAATCTCTGCTATCATCTCTTCACTAGCAATACCAGTCAGACGAACTAGACAAGCCCAGTCAGCACATCCTTTTGTTGTCAACCTCGAAAGATGTCGAACAGCACTTAATCAAAACTCTTCCACCCATAGAACGGCTAGGCTCTGGAATGCATTGTCTGAGGAAGTATTCCCAACAACATATAATCTCCTGTCCCTATCCTCCCTAGGAACGCACGATGTTCTTTGAACATTTTAGGGATTTCCTTTCGTGCGCTCCAAGCGTTAAAAAAATATTCAGAAAGTACCTACAAAAGTAACGCTAAAAAGGCGGCCCCTTTGAAAAAAAATTATTAAAGAAAAAAGGTATTCTGAATAACCGTGATGCTATACCATTGCTATACTTTTTCGGAATCTGTATCAAATGGGAAACTTTTTCTAATATGTATAGTGGGACATCTTCCTGCAAGCGGCATTGAAGAATCAACTGAATTATTTCATTAAACGAAACAAAACGACAAAACTCAAGGAAACATTTTTCTTGGTTGATTCGAAGTAACACAGGTCATGAAAATTATTTCTTTGATGGGAAAGGTCCATCCATGCTAATTCGTAAAAAAAATCACTTACTGAGAGAGGTCTTTTCGTTTCACCTGTATAATTCTTTCCACAAACACAAGGTATACTATAAATACAATTTTTTGATGATTGTTCTTCTTCATCAAACATTTTTTCAAATAAATTGTCACTTACTAGCTACTGGATTTTTCTTTTAGGTTCCCTGATAGAATAATTTGTTAAACGCAGTGACATTTTGGGGCAAATCATCTGATTTGTCCTCACTACACGTATATTGAAATAATATTCATATTTTTATTTTATAGAAACGAGGAGAGGAAATCCCATAACATTTGGAATAATGAATGTACCACCTCCTCGATTAACCTACAGACAGTATTCAATAATATCAGAGGGCTTGTTTATTCTTGCTGATATACAAAAATCCTAGCTGACCGAGCATCTCTGGTTCGTTTTTTTTTTTCAAATAACATAATATATGAATATTGTATTAAGATATGAAGATGCCACTAGTGAAATAACTCCGTTCCACCCCTTTAGATGGGTAGTTTATACCTCCTATTTTATATATTAGATATATCTAATAAATAAAATTCTCCTGTCCCGGTCACGGAGTTAGTGGTCGAACTCCTCCGAAACGGCTCGACCGATTCATATTTTTTGTGCGTATTCGGTAGGTATGAGAATCGGTCGTAATCTATTTTTTAAATCGAAAATTCAAGATGGCGGATCCAATATGGCGGACGAGTATTGTTATCCAATTTCATTCAAAATTGGTATTTGGGGGTTTTCGGGGTCGGAGATTATTATTCTTCCGTCAAATTTTGGAAATTCAATATGGCGGATCCAATATGGCGGACGAGTATTGCTATCCAATTTCATTCAAAATTGGTATTTGGGGGTTTTTGGGGTCGGAGATTATGTTTCTTTCGTCCAATTTTGGAAATTCAAGATGGCGGATCCAATATGGCGGACGAGCTTTGTAATTATAGTCAGTTTCCATTCAAAATTGGTATCTGGGGGTTTTCGAGGTCGGAGATTATGATTTCTTCATCAAAATTAGGAAATTCAAAATGACGGATCCAATATGGCGGACGAGATTTGTAATTATGGTCAGATTCCATTCAAAATTGGTATCGGGGGGTTTTCGAGGTCAGAGATCATGATTTTTTATCAAACTCAGGAAATTCAAAATCGCAGACGAGTTTTGTAATTATGATCCAGTTATATTCAAAATTGGTATCTGAGGGTTTTCGGTGTCGGAGATTATGGTTCGTTCGTCAAAATTTAGAAATTCAAAATGACGGATTCAATATGGTGGACGAGTTTTGTAATTATGGTCAGATTCTATTCAAAATTGGTATCTGGAGGTTTTAGAGGTCGAAGATATGAATCATTTGTAAAAATGGGGAAATTCAAAATGGCGAATCCAATATGGCGGACGGGTTTTGTAATAATTATGGTCAGATTCTATTCAAAATTGGTATCGGGTGGTTTTCGGGATCGGAAATAATGATTCCTTCATCAAAATTAGGAAATTGAAGATGGAGGATCCAATATGGCGGACGAGTTTTGTAATTATGATCCGATTCTATTCAATATCTGTATCTGGGGGTTTTCGGGGTCGGAGATTATGATTTTATTCTTTAAAATTGGGAAATTCAAGATAGCGGATCCAATATGGTGAAAAAGCTTTGTGATAAATAGTTGTTTAAAAAACTATAATGAAACACGCTTTTATAGATAGCCAAACTCGAGGCCAAACTGAATAGAAGTATAGTTTAAAAAACGAGATAGATTGTCGAACTAAGAAGTAGAAAATAGAAAATATAGAAATAGTAGTTTGAAATACTAATGAAACACGATTTCATGGATATCCAAAACTAAAAAGAAGTTCAAAACAAAATAATGAAAGTGTGTTGATGAATATTTAACTAAAAAAATATTTTCTAGAAGAGAATGTAGGTATATAGCAAAACAACGTGTGCCAGGTATCAGCATCAGCTATTGTAATAAATAGTAGTTCGAAAAACTAATGAAACACGTTTTTATAGATAGCCAAACTAAAAAGAAGTGAGTAGTAAATAAATGGGAAAATGAAGAGATATAGAGTGCCGAACTAAAAAGAAGTAGAGAATAAGTAGAATAGTTTGAAAAACTGAAAAAAAGTATAAATAAAATAATGAAAGTTCTTTGATGAATATTTATGTGAAAACATATTTTCTAGAAATAATGTTATGGCAAAACAACGTTTGCCGGGTCAGCTAGTATTATACAGGGTGTTTCACAGGTAAAGGGAAATATCTCAATGGTACATAGGGGTCACCAAGGTGGTTCTGAAAATACGATATTTGATAGGTCTTAGAATCTTCATAACGGAGATACAGGGCGATTTATCGATTTCGAATGATTATTCATTCGTTCATAAGTATCGAATTACCCAGTATATTTTCCTTCAATTTGGTATGGAGCTTATACTTAATTGGGACGTTGAATTTATTCATCTATCGGTCGGAGTGAAAGTCCAGGTTCGGCTTCAGGAAAAATTCACATTTATTCGAAATACTAAAATAACACACTGTATGTAATAATTAACAGAATTCATCGAAGGAATCGTGAAG
This sequence comes from Phaedon cochleariae, assembly GCA_918026855.4. NCBI lineage: Eukaryota > Metazoa > Arthropoda > Insecta > Coleoptera > Chrysomelidae > Phaedon > Phaedon cochleariae. The sequence goes on along the minus strand of OU896719.1, from coordinate 9,800,624 downwards.
AGGAGGAAGAACTGAATTGGATTTGATACTTTTTATTTTACCGCCGTCAATTCTCATTATTGTAACAATCATAAACAGAAAGTTGAAAGTATATGTCAATTTGAAGAGTATTAAAATTATAAAACCAGTTTTAATTATGATTATTTGATATATTTTAGTTAGATGATCGCTCGAAATAACTTTACTACTAATAAGTATCACAATCTTTATAACGGAGATCCAGGGTGAATTATCATCAGTTTCGAATAATTATTCACACGTCCATAAGAAATGAAATACCCAGTAATATTTTCTCAGAATTTGGTATGGACCTTACTTGGGAAGTTGGATTCATTGACCTCAGGCGGAATGGAAATACTGGTTCAGCTTCAGGAAAAGTCTCACAGTATTGATAACGGAGATACAGGGTGAATTTCCATTCCGCCTGATAGGTCAATGAATCTAACGTCATAAGTAAGCTCCATACAAAATTTGAGAAAATATCACTGGGTAGTTCAATACTTATGGATGAGTAAATAATTATTCGAAATCGATAATTCACCCTGTATCTCTGTTATAAAGACAGTGGGACTAAAATATATCAAATAATCATAATTAAAACTGGTTTTATAATTTTAATACTCTTTTCAAATTAACATACTTTTAACTTTCTGTTTATGATTGTTACGATGCGAACTGGTGGCGGGAAAACAAAAAGCATCAAATCCAATTCAGTTTTTCCTCCTCTTCACGATTCCTTCGATGAATTCTGTTAGTTATTACATACAGTGTGTTATTTTGATATTTCGAATAAATTTAAATTTTTCCTGAAACCGAACCTGGATTTTCGCTCCGCCCGATAGGTGAATGAATTCAACGTCCCAAGTTTAAGCTCCATACCAAACTTGAGGAAAATATACCGGGTAGTTATAGACGAATGAATAATTATTCGAAATCGATAAATCACCCTGTATCTCCGTTATGAAGACTCATAAGGTGGATTCATGCAAGCAAAATTTAAAACTTAAATGAATTTTAAACTTAAACCACCCAGTAAACCATTTTGTGTTTCTGAAACGTTCCTGAAACAAACTTTGTGAAATATGAAACATTTCACCTATATACTCCGAAACATTTATGAGACCCTTTAGAGACCATAAATGACCTAGGGTGTGTAATGTTTCATTGGAATGTTTCAGCCCAAATCTCCACGAAACATTCAATAAAGAGTATACATAAACATCTCTGAGATATTTCACTATTGCATTTCCTTATTGCACTATTTGCAACATTTTCAACATGACTTTTTTGAAACATTTCCGATACATCTCACTTTTGCTGATAATGGAACATTTCGAATATGAAACCGTTTTTAGTTCATACCAAGACTACATTACCACAGAAGTTAATCACTTACTCATTATGAAAGTGAACCCTAATTAACATCATGTGTAATGTAGTCAATTATCATCAATATAGGTATATGGAGAAAAAAGCAGGGTGAATAAAATGAAACTGCAGCTTTTGTGGATTTTATATTATGAAAACTTATTAAATTATAATAAATAACCATTTCATTTCATATTTTCCCTTTCTCTAGCTAACCTGAGACCAGATTGGCGGAAGCAGGCTGCTACATCTTTCGAACTCCACGTCCGTCACAGCAAACCTTTTTCTGACAGCACCTGAAAAATTTTTGAGATTCATTTGATCCACTCACCCACTCACCTTTTTCATATTCGTAGTTGTCATTATTAACTTTTAACATTAGCACTACCACCATCAGGCAATATCAATGGACGCTAAAAATGGCTTCACCGGAATTAGAACAACAAAAGAAAGATTGGCTTCGTCTTTGTGTTCACCCACTCTCTTCTCGGACTGGACAGTCGGAGCAAGTCGGAGCCGGCCGTGCTTGGTTCGGACTGTCATATGCCGATGTTGCCAGAGTAACCACCCGTCTTCATTGGTCACACTCAAGCATGTGATTCATCATAGCCAATAAAACGGAATCATGAACCTGGCAACCTCGAATATGATGCATTTCAAACAAATAGTAAACACATGTATTGAAACATTCCAGATATGTTTCACGTCACGCATAACATTTGAGAAATATTTCACATACGTAAACATGGCGATGTTTCAGATGACACGTCTAGAGATTCACGTGAGACATTTCAAGTAGAGAATTTTTTTAACGAATATGAAACTTATGTAGTGACATATTTTTGAAATATTTCACATAGCATGGAGAGCTTCAGAAATTTTTCCATTATGTTAAAATTGAAATGTTTCAGATGACGCGTCTAGAGATTCACGTGAGACATTTCAAGCAGAGATTTTTTGTAACGAATATGAAACGTATGTAGTGACATATTTCTGAAATATTTCACATAGCATGGAGAGCTTCAGAAATGTTTCCTTTATGTTAACATTGAAATGTTTCAGATGACGCGTCTATAGATTCACGTGAGACATTTCAAGCAGAGATTTTTTGTAGCGAATGTGAAACGAATGTATTGACATATTTCTGAAATATTTCACATAGCATGGAGAGCTTCAGAAATGTTTTCTTCATGTTAACATTGGAATGTTTCAGATGACACATCTAGAGATTCACGTGAGACATTCCAAGCAAAGAGTTTTTGTAACGAATATGAGACGTATGTATTGACATATTTCTGAAATATTTCTGAAATATTTCACATAGCATGGAGAACTCCAGAAATGTTTCCTTTATGTTAACATTGGAATGTTTCAGATGACACGTATTAGGGAACTTTTGAAATGTTTCTGAAACGTGTTGTGTTTACTGGATATGTACACACTAACTGGTCAACGACCTAAATTGAGGTCCATTAGCCCAAAGTGTTCTGCATTTGCGTGTTCTGTTGTGCAGGCATTGTTACTAACTCCATGCGGTAACTTAGAAGCAGCACTGTAAATTAGAAGGCAATCGTGAATCGTGCCGGACTATCCCCAGCTGATGCTCCAAAACTCAACAATATTGAATCAAATATTAGAAACATTCCTTGCCCTGGCTGGGATTCGAACCCACGACTTCGCGGTCATGAGATCGGGCGCTCGTCCACTGCATCAATCTCGACTGAAATAAATTAGTGGTAAATCATCTTGTGTGATTTTAACAATGTTTATTGCCTAATGTCTTCAAACCGAGGACACGTTCAGAAGCCTTCAGCTAAGGTCTGAAAATAAATTTGCATGCATATACACCTTCTAGAATCACATGTGAATGAATTTGTGCATTTTTCATTATAATATATCAAGTGAATAGATTCCTGCCTCAAAGGGTTAAGAGGGATAAGGTTCTCGTCTAGACGATGTAACACTCCGGCCTGCCCGCGAGACCTCCTCGCGACGCAAAGAAATTGAATCAAAACAAAAGCAGCCCGTCCCACCGCCATCCGGTCCGCTTCGATCGTCACAATACCTATCAGAGGACTCACAAAACAAATTCGTGATAAATAAACAAAATAATAAACGGACGCTGATGGCTGATGTCGCGGTGGCCGTGTGTGTCTCTGGAAACAGTCGAATTAGGTACTATTATTACGACGACAGCGATCGATGACCTTGCCATGCTGGCTAAATGCTAATATTGCTAATGGCGGCACGGCTAGCCTAGTTATTTATCGCGTGTTCCTGTCCTGAGTCACTATATAACATTTGAAATTAGAATTAGGTGGGTATTGAAATCAACCCTGTACAAGATATATCTAACATCGAATATCAACTTCAGGCGCGTATACAGCTTTGTTCCATGGGGGGGGGGGGGGGGGGGAATTCGTGGCGCGGGGGTGACAGAAAATGAAAACGCGCCGCAGGCGAATTTTTTTATTGTTCAAGGGCCTTTAAATTCATAGAAAGGTTTGTCAGTTAGGTATCAAAAAGGTGCGGGAAAAATAAGGATGTCAAATTCATCAGTGTGTTTTATTTGACATGAAAAACGAAAAGCATAGTTGAGAAAACAAGCAATGACACCACAGTCCAAATAAGAGAGAAAATGAGATCGTGTATTATGGAATGTATTCAAGGAATAATAATTTAACGAGATTAACGACATATGCATTCTGAAACTTAGCAGAATTAACTTCAACTTTTACTTATATAGGTAACTTGAAACGAAGACAAATCAGGTAGGTATAGAAATCACATCAAACAGGTACTCAAGTAACATATTTACATAGGTAACTTGAAGCAAAGAAAAAGAAAAATCAAGTTTACAAATTATATAAATAACAGTAATAACACAAATCAATCAGGTACCGGAGTTTCAAGTCTAATACAGCTTATAGACATTTTTCAGTTTTCAGAAAGAAATAGATTCATGCGTTGAATGAAATAAGATTGATTTTCTGAATCTCAATGGTAATTTTCAATGAAACTGAAGTTTCTTCGATCGTCTGGGGTGGGGGAGGGGGGTAATTACCTCCATTACCCCCCTCTTATTGTATACGTGCCTGATCAACTTTCAGTTGAAGCTCTCGGGAGTTATTGAGATTATTAATGTTCATATAGTCTCATCAAATTGTCGAAATACTAGGTTACTCTCGATAGAATTATGAAGAAAATAATAGTCGGCTATTTGTTATGGTCTCGGGATATTATACCTAAGATAATATATTTTTTCTACAAACGTAAAAAATGACAAGGTTCGCGCATTGATAACAATTTCGAAGTAACACTTTTTTTCAGTTTCCTACGTTACCATTACAATGCGCGAAGTAAAACAGTGCGCGAAGTACCTACTTCGGGCATAGTTTTGTAAAATATATGAGATATTTATATTTCAACTTTCTCCATAGTACATACATAACATGTATCTACTATGGAGATCCAATTTATTACCAAGAAATATCTTACGGACGTCCGATGGATGTCCAAGGCCCACCAACCTGTACATCCATGTGTGGATTATTTTCAATGATATCCATAAGATATCCTCCAAAGAGGTCTATAGGAAATCAATGAGATATTCTTCGATGATATCCATGAGACATCCTTCAAAGATATCCATAAGACATACTTCGAAGATATCCATGGAATATTCTTCAATGATATCCATACCATCCTCCAAAGATATCCATCAAATATCCTTCAGGAATATAACCATAAGACATACTTCTGAGATATCCATGAAACATCCTTCAGGAATATTCATAAGATATACTTCAAAGATATCCTTCATTGGTCCATCGGATATTATCTTAGAGAGGGGCGAAATATTCTCGGACATATTTACGCTCAGTTTGTGTTGCGGCACGTTTGGATATTCGCAAAGGGGACATTATCCACTTTCATTTACTTTATTTGACTTCATGTTTCAACTCGTTATCACAATATGACGGAAGTATGACCGGAATAATGGCAGCAAATAAATGGCTATACCATGGATTTGGGCATTGAGAATTCACACTAGTATTTGGGTCAGATTGAGGGGTGGCACATGTATCAGTTGGCATTATTTTCATCTCGTTATCTAATCGCGAAATTGAGAGCAAATTACCGCACAGGAAAGTGCAATTTTTAAATCATTTTGCTCCGGATAGTGATTGGCACAGGTGCGCCGTTCGATAAAATACGATGTTTTTAAATGCCTTTGTGACATAAACTACGCAACACTAATTTCGTCGCACCCCAAAATGCTTCCCCTGTTAAAAAATTAATAACTTTTTTCTGCTTCTAACAATTTGAATTCGGATCACACTGTTCGCTAGCCGAGTCCTTCAGCTATAATCCCGTACTTCTTTAAAACATGAGGTTCTTCATATAGAATCGCTACAGGGTGTCACCTGAAACTGTGAAAAATTTCGAAATTTTCAAAAGTACCTATCCCAAATGGACAAAAACGTCTTTATGCGACTTTGACAGCAGATGCATGAAGATGATCTCATTACCTTGAGACATTTTTGAAATTTTCTTCTTATACGAATTTTTTTTTATGCGAATTTTTTATTTACCAATATTTACAATCAATTACAATCAATCAATTACACAATAATTGCAATATACAAATATACAAATTTCACGAAATATGCAATATACAAAATACCCAATCGAGTACAATATACAATCTATTATAACGCACCTAGGTGTTAAAACACCTGTATGTGCCCTAAGATTGTATATTGAGAATATATGAGATGCAATCATGAACATAATATTTGTCAAAATTATACCTAATATGAATTGAATATTGAAAGATTTTTTACTGCTTGAGAGGTATTAGAAGATATTTCTGAATGTTTCAAGGTTTTGGCTACAATGTATGTTTTACATTGTTTCTTGAATATGTTCAATTTATTGATGTTTTTAATGGCTATTGGCAACATATTATGAAATTTAGGAGCTAAGAGTCGATAAATTTCAGGTCGAGTGTTGTATTGCTTTGAGGAATTTTTAATAGTTTTTTGGTGTTCGATCTGGTGCCATACTGATGATCTATGCAACTCATTTCACAGATACTCTCATTGTATAATAGACTGGTGTGGGATACAATCTGTTTCTGTTGAAAATTATTTTCAAGGTGTAATTTTGTATTACCTGTAATGGTTTTGTGTTGGTTTTGTATGTCCCCCCCCCCCACACTATCATGCCATACCTAATAAGTGACTCTACCAATGTTTTATAAACAGTCATTAACAATTTAGTGCTCAAAAACTCTCGTAAAATGTAGAATTTCCTAATTAATTTTCGAATTTTAGTGGTTAGATACCTTATGTGGTCTGTCCATTTAAGGTTTTGATCAATTATCACACCTAGGTACTTTGTTTTTGATACTGATGATATTTCAAAATTTGTGTTTTCTTCTACTAGTATTTTATTATATGTAGGTCTGTTAGACGTCAATTTCTGCACTTGTTAGGAAAATTACTATTTCCTCATCAGATGACGGTCGAAATTTGCAGCTGGCTCTTGAAATATATAGTATATAGTAAATACCTATAGCACAGTATATAGAATAGTTAACAATAAGTAAGGTTGAAAATCGCGTCGCAGACAATACCTACTTACAGATCAAATAAATAAAGCCATGCTTGTAAAAGGGAATCGTTGATGAAATACCTTGAAACTTGATATAATAATAGAATTATTAAAGGTAAGGAATGAATAGAAAGGTGATGCGGGTATTGAGAGTATTGCTACAGTTTATGCGGATTGGTAGGAATCATAGAATATGAAGACGAAAGGTAGCCATCCTGAAAACCACATAAAAATATAGGTACTTAGATGCGGGTGTCTAGAATCTATATCATGCCGTTCTTCCTCCAGATCCACACAGTTGCTTCTGGAACTGAGATGAATTCAGATTTGCAATGTAAACAGAGATTTGCTTACTGGAAATAGCCAGTCCGTAAATTATACCCACCCCTCGTGTACTTTCCAATCAACACAATAATTTGTTTCTCAAAATCGAAAGAATTTGAATTTTCGATAATTATCAATAGTGTTGTACTAGGCTAGTACTAGGTAGGTACCAACTGATGAAATTATGACATGAGGATTCACTCGAGGATTCATGTGCCCATATTATGGTGATTTATCAAATTAGTTATGCCATCACGCATAATAAAGCTCAATTTTTTGTTATTGACATACTTCTGCAAGTGATATAAGGATATGCATTTGCTATTTATTCAAAATTCCTAATGTTCATCCTCGTGAAGGTTTTACTGAAACGTATTCTTGGGTCTGGAAATATTCTATGGTATTAAACATAGCATAGCATTTGGATTTTCGTCTTGTTCAGCATTTGGAATAATGAGTGGCACCTAGAGTGTGAGAATATTTCGATTACCAGTGTTTAACTATCAACAAACGTCACGTTACATAAAATAAAATCAGGGCCCACTTCATAATAGATTTATAAAATAGGTCACGAGTAATCATATCTATCTAGAAGTTCGGTCAAAAACTAACATGTCCAATCATAAAGAAATCAGAACTGATCTCTTCTGTCAATTTTTATCCAATAAAAATTAACAAAAAATCAATTCACACGAATCCAGTTAAAAGTTGAGAGATATCAGCCAGGTCGAAATTGAAAATTCATTCGAACGTTTTTGTTCCATATTTTTTTGTTGAACCGATCAAAGTGTGCCGTGTAAATTGAAGAGCAGTTCTTATAGCATTTTGTCTGATCTTTCTGAATCTGATGGAATTTTTTGAGAAAAATGGTCACAAAGTGAACTTTTTTGACATAACAATGAAACATAAAATTTTCCCAAGTCCGGACCTGGATATTTTTTTCATAATATGTTATCTTGAATAGTTTTAGTAGAGATACGTCGCTGCCAAATTTCAGCAGATTACGATGAATCATTTCTGTAATATCGACCATCAAAGTAATATAGCAATTTCACATAATACCCTGTATCTTCGTTATGGAGGGTCAAAAAATGTTTTCATATATATACATCAACTCGTCTTGATTTCCCCTATTAACCATTTGACTATGTGAGTCTTCTCATGAAACACCCTGTATATAGAGCTGCGACAGTGATTTCATTTCGATTCATCCAGGTATGCCAACAGATGGCATGATTCCAAAATATAGCTTTGAAAAAACTTTCAAAATGAGTATATCGGATAGAGAGGCATGGAAGGAAGGACCTCCTATCAATGCAGACATTGCTGTCTATACGGACGGCTCCAAAACGAGGAAGGGTCAGGAGCTGGTATTTATGGGGCCAAGCCAAAGACAAGAATCTCACTGAGCTTAGGCAAATACGCGACGGTTTTTCAGGCAGAAATTATTGCAATACATCACTGCGTAAAAGGCAAGAGTTTAAAGGAAAAACAACATTATTCCTTCTTCATATCAATGATCTGTTGGGAGTAACAACTTGCCCCATCCACAGCTTTGCAGATGATAGTACCCTCAATACCGCGTTCTCTTCCAGAATTCCCATTTCTTCTCAGGAAACTAAGAACTCACGGCGCAGGCAGGTCAATGCTGTCAATGAAGATCTTGCTGAAATCACAGGCTGGGGAACCAACAACCTAGTTGAATTCAGCGCCACCAAAACTCAAGCCTGTATTTTCTCTAGAAAGGCGGAACTCATTATGCCCGATATTGTAATGTCTGGCTCCACCATCCCCACCAAGAACACCATTTCTATGCTCGGTAATTCCATCCAGAGAAAAGCCATTCGCCTGGTGGGTGACGCCACACTCACTCACTCTTTGACATTATTGGAACACCATAGAAAGGTCGGCGACCTTTCACTCTCCTATCGATACTTCCACGGGAAATGTTCTTCGGAAATCTCTGCTATCATCCCTTCACTAGCAATACCAATCAGACGAACCAGACAAGCCCAGTCAGCACATCCTTTAATTGTCAACCTCGAAAGATGTCGAACAGCACTTTATCAAGACTCCTCCATCCATAGAACGGCTAGGCTCTGGAATTCATTGCCTGTGGAAGTATTCCCAACAACATATAATCTCCAGAAGTTCAAAAAAAATTCCAATACCTACCTCCTGACCCTATCCTCCCTAAAAACGCACGATGTTCTTTGAACATTATAGGGATTCCCTTTCGTGCGCTCCAAGCGATAAAAAAAATGGGACTGCTCAGAAACCCTTAATGAACTGGGCAGTCAGGGCAGACTGACTCTAGCATGGGTACACACACACAGGGTACGAGGGCAATGAAGAGGCAGACTCACTTGCCCGAGCAAGAGCAAACAAAGCTCTGAATGGCCCATAACCCTTATGTGGTATCGCGAAAGCTATACAAAAGACAGGTATCAAATCATGGATGCAAACCAAATCTCAAGAATGGTGGAACAACTCGCCAGGAACGAGACAGGCAAAAGAGTTTATTAAATAACCATCGCCAACATTCACAGAATATCTACAGAGCCAGAAACGAAGTACAACTATTAATTAGAATACTAGTGGGACTTCTCACAGGGCATTGTAGCATAGACTACAGAAGATAGTCATTCAGTAATCTTTGATTGTAGGCTCAACAAACACATGAGTACGATAGGTCTGACTGCAGAACTGCTGTGCAGGTTCTGTTAGGAAGAGGAGGAAACAGCAGTACACATACTTTGCTACTGTGAGGGCTTGCCCAGACTAAGGTTCCTTACCCTGGGTGAGGAAAACTCAAGAGCCCAAAGTTACACAGGGGATCTGATAGCTAGCCTATCGAGTCTCATCGTTACCACCGATGTCGGTGGTAACGGTCTCATAGAGAAGTCGGGGCTAGCCGAAGAACTCTAAACGTTTTTGAGGGCAGACACAATAGATCTGAAAAGGTCGCGGTGTGGAGGCAGATAGCCCGAAGTCCCTACCCAGCGAGCACAAACATCCCTGGGATGTTTTGGGATGTTTTGAAAATGTTGGCATGAAGATGTTATTTTGAGACGTAATATGCACTGACCAAAGAGGTCTTCGAAGGATATTGAAGTATTGTTTTTGTTCTTCTGTGGCATTTCTTTGTTTGCCTACTGAGAGGTATCCCTGGGATGTTTTGGGATGTTTTAGAAATGTAGGCATGAGGATGTTTTTTTGAGGCGTAATATGCACTTCCCAAAGAGATGTCTTAGAAGGATATTGAAAGTATTGCTTTTGTTCTTTTGTGCCCTTTCTTCGTTTGCCCCACCACAACGTCTCATGCTTACGTCACAATACGATGAATTCTGATTTGTTTTCGATTTTGTTCTTCTTGTTCGCAGTTGGCATTCGCGTTTGCAGCGTGTCACGCTTACATCACGCTGCTAACGAACAGAAAGGAATTTGGTGAAGTTTATTGTGTTAGAAGACTTATTTAGTTTGTAATAATGACCATCAGATGCAAGATGTGTTGTTCGGTGCCTCAGTGTAATCAATATATACAAGTTCGAATTCATCAATACACAGCTTCTCCGCAGTTGCAACATTATGCATTGTGGAGAACATTTCAAAAATTGGGAAACCTATTTCCAATTATATGTCTGTGTGTAGTAAGCACTACTCAGAAACCGATTAAGAAGGTAATTTCATATCAAGAAAATATTTTTATGTTCAATCTATTTTTAATGCATTTTTTCATTCAAGGGAAATGGAATCCTAATGCAAAAGTTCATTTTGACAAAAGGCTTCAGAAAAGTACCTCGAAAATGGTTTTTTTACAGCGATTTAATGTGCGCAAGACGCGTTGAAAATGTTCTGTTGTGTCCATGAAAAGGCTTTAGAAAGAACTAGGGAGAAGGTAGTTTTGTGACATATCAAGGACATCTCGATAATTGCCGCCTGCGGCGGACATTGGCTGTTCTATAATAGTTCTATTCATGTGTGAACAGAACATCGCAGTGGAGGTTCAATGGCTCGAAATCTCGTACTTTTAACATCTCTGAGATGTTTTTGTGTTCGCTGGGACGTAACAACAACAAGACATGGCAAAGGACAAGTGACACAAGTCAATGCAAATAGCACATGACATACAAATAAAATTAAAATTAATATTAAGTGAAGATACAGAACCATAACAATGACGAGAGACGCACGTCAATGTCAAATTATGATGAATCTAGTAAGAACTTTGACAAGAAACCAAGTAAAAATGGGAAAAAACTTATTTCCACCTGATTTACCTTGATCGTCAACCCAATGATGTTTTAACTTCTTAAATTGACTATAATTTTTACATAAAGTGTGGTCGACTGACTTTGAGTATTTATTTTCATTGAAAATACATTGGCCACTCTGAGTATTGTTGATTTCTACAATAATTTATGCGCTGATGTTCTTAGATTCCATTCAGGGAAGAGCTATTCGCCTGTTGGTTGATGCCACACTCACCAATTTTTGGTATCATTTGGAACACCCTAGAAAAATAGGTGACCTTTCACTGTTCTATAGATAGATCATTCCACGGCTATACTAATACCAGTCAGACGAACTCGACAAGCCCAGTCAGCACAACTTTCCGTCATCAACCTTGAAATATGTCGAACGACTCTTTAACAAAACTCGTTTGTCTGTAGAACGGAGTAGCTTTGGAATTATTTGCCAAAGGAAGTATTCCCAAGAATTTATATGGTATTGTATTTATTAAATCATTCTTACTATCGATACATAAAAAAAATGTGACTCAGAACTGGATGAATAAACTGGACTCAAATAATTTTCTAACTTTGCGAATCACCAAACAGCAACCAACCACCAAGAATCGGAGTCGTTTTCGCGCCAAACGATTCATGATTCGATGCGATGTTGGTTGCATACTTGTGATCCCGCATATATGCAGGGCCTACTTATGCGCTTCTCATCTGCCCATAGCTCCTACCTATCGCTTTTATATTCGACGGTTCGCTCCTCTTCGCGCCTCTTGTCTAGTGGACGGAGGAAAGAAGGAGAACACGGCGAGACGAGGGAAGAGCAACGCCCTTTGCGCGTCACTGTGCGTTCGTCCAGGATGTTTTGCCTAGAGCCTAAAGCCAGCATCAACTGAGGAGTGGAATTTACCTCAACGCCTCTTAGTTATATAGGATCGATTGTTTCTGTTCGGTGACTCTATATACTAGACTACTTATATTTGCTTTATGGAAACATCGATGACAAAAATGACAACTTTTACCTACTATCCAATATATATATGTAATGTGGAACATTACGTAAGACACTGATTTTAGTATCGTGGTGAGAAACTTTACCGCACTAGTGGGATGGTTGATTTCAATCACAGATCACAGCATCGAAGCCATTTTTCTAAGGTGGATCATTTTTTCCATTTGATCCATTTGTCACGCTTATCATCGAAATTCTCAGAAGACACAAGTTTACACTGTACAACGGCCTCAAAGAAATTATCATTGTAAGCAAACGTCTTTATATTTAATATTTTTTTCTACTCACATAACTAAAATGGCATTTATCGTACGGATATGTACCACGCTAAATGATCGATTAATCACGGATTGTCGATCTGTGATTTATTCAAAATATTAAATACGTTACCATGGCAACACGATTTCTTAAACACATTACCATGGCAACGCAGTTCATTAAACACAGCTTCAGTAATTTGAGACATGTCTGGCCTGTCAATTGTATTAACTGTCAACTGTTATTTTCATATTTTGTATCAGAATTATTCAAACAATATTCGTTTGTATCACAATTCTTCATTAAAAATATATGCGAAATGTAGACGAAAGTGAAATCGAAGAGAATGTTCTGGTACTTGCATATCTCCAAGAAGTGTAAAAATGAAGCATCCATCTTTGAGAACAATTTATTCATTCTGCGCTAAGCATGACAATAAACGTGAAACAAAGGTTAGTAATAAGCAATGGACTGAACACATCTACAACCAATATCACTTATACGTGTCTCGCTGATTGCATGCAGTTGCGCATGTATTATGTTCACCATTCCCATTCCTTTCGAATTATTTTGTAGATTAGCAGGAATAGCAGGTATGTTAATGTAATTTTCGGAGTTCGTAGAAAAAGCATAGTATGTAAAGCGTTTATAAACTCTTCTAGACACTCGTTTATTAAACACTCGCTCCGCTCGTGCTTAAAATACTCGTTACTAAAAGGACGTTTATAACACTTGTTACATAATATACTATTCTTTAGTATTACATTGTTAAAATTGAAATATTATATGAAACAAGGGGCATTTGGGATGCGTCCTCAACCACCAGACTTCACTAGATGCCATATTTTGTCACAAAACGAGAACTCAAACCACCAGTTCTAGTGTGAAATCCACTAAGTTGGCAACACTGGTCTTGATGGAAAACCATGGAAAATGTACAAAACTTCACAAACGATAAGATCTCCACAGTAGCTTCGTCAGGTGATATATACTGGTACAGTTCATTGTACAGGGCCATTCCGTATATTTTAACAGCTTCTACAGGGTTTATCATTGAAGATAGAGAAAAACTTCGAATGCAAAAGTTCTAGGATTACGGCCCATGTCTACTTTCATTCGATAAAAATCGTATACAATATGTCCAAAACTCATGCTGTCGTTTGATCTATGGCATCAGGAAATATGAATCTATTTCTCGAAAATTCAAGGAAACCTAATGGTTGAATATGACTTATCGAAGAAATCATCACCTAGCTACCTTTGTTTTAAAACTGATGAATATATGCTACAATCATCCCCTTTGAAAAGCAAGTTAATTCCACGTATCAGAGTACATTCAAGGAACATCAGAAAATTAAACAAATTAACTTCATGTTTCAGAGATCATTTGTATTCAATTCGATTCATCTTCATAACCTTTCACCTGAAGAGTTCAAAGTTTTAAATATAAATAAATTCAAATACAAATACAAACAGTTTCTTTTTACTAATCAATGAACACATATTCACCCACGCCCCTGGAGGAACAGCCTAGCTTAAGAAGTATTTCTGCAATTCAGATTGATTTTTCTTTGTGTTTTGTTTCACGATTTCTCATTGTATTGTAACATGTGTATATGTATACTTCGCCAAAATTAGTGTTGCACACTAAGAATTTGTATCCACCCGTTAATGAAGCCGATTTATTATTATTATTATTATTTGTTCTGAACCTCCAAAAATTATACCAGATGAAGCAAATGAATATCGCTGTTATATACAGGGTGATCCAGGGTTAAACCGCCAAACGTTCAGGATCAGTTTTCTAGGCAAAAATAAGACTTTTCCTTCCTATGAGCATGTGTCCTAACTTGCTTCATTTTAGAGATATAGGGTGTCAAAGTTTTCAGAAAAAATCAGTTTTTCATGAATTACTCAAAAACCTTTGGACTGATTTTGATAAAACTTGGCATGCTCATTTGAGGCAATAAGGGGCTGCTGTTCACTATTTACTTAGAATAAAAGTATTATTTCCAGTAGCGTCCCAGAGGGAAATCTATCTATTATAAGGATAAATCATTGTACGCCACTGTTTTATTTGTATGTTTATTTTTCAAATTGAAGTCCTTCCAAAACACAGGTTTTTGTGTCAACAATTTGTTTATTATCTCTATTCAATTTCGAAAAAATAGAAAAAAACGTTTTCCTGCATGTAGCAGGATAAAATTACCTGACTGAGCCCATCAATGACGAAGATACTCTCCGGGAAAGGATTGACCAAGCAGCACGAGAGACCACACCAGCAGAGTGCCATGCAGCTGCAGAATCTGTCGAGTAGGTGCGAACTTGTTATTGTATAAGATAGTGGTCATTTTGAGCAGTTTTTGTCTTTTTTGTATTTTTTCGAAAAAGAATTGAGATAATGAACGAATTGATGAGACAAAAAAATTGTATTCTTGAAAGTTTAATTTGAAAAAGAAACATATGAATAAAACAGTGGCGTACAATGATTTATGCTAATATTAGATAGATAACCCCCTGAGACACTACTGGAAATAATAATTTCATTCTAAGTAAACAGTAAACAGGAGCCCCTTATTACCTCAAATGAGCATGCTAAGTTATATCAAAATCAGCCTAAAGTTTTTGAGTAATTAATGAAAAACTGCTTTTTTCTAAAATCTTTGACACCCTATATCTTTGAAATGAAGCAAGTTAGGACACATGCTTATGGGAAGTAGAAGTCTTATTTTGGCCTAAAAAACTGATCCTGAACGTTTGGCGGTTTAACCCTGGGTCACCCTTCCAAAAATATATTGGTCATTGATATTTGGTTCAGCCGTTTTCGCAAGTTGTCATCAATAAAATTTTCTGTCATATGTTCATTGCATAGAATTTCGGAAGAAATACGGGTTACAGTGAAGATGAAAAGTTTGGTATGATTCGTTTATTCTACAAAAATAATAATAATGCAGTGGAAGCATGAGCGGAGTATCAACGCATTCATGGAATGCCAGTTCCTTCCAGAAGTACGTTTTATTTCACTGCGAGGAGTATGAGAGAACGAAAAAATCTTCAAAGGAAAAAAATCACTGTCATTGCTAAAGAAGATGGAGAATTGGAAATATTGCTTTATTTCTAAGAACAAACATTGAATTACTTATGAAGTAAATATTTGTGTTCATGGAAAATATAATTATTTTTAGAAAATCCCACTTATTCCACTACGGATGCATCTAATCATATTGGCAATGGTACTAAAAAAATTTTACTGTCCTACATAAACACGGATATCACCCATTCAAAATTATGCCAGTGCTGAAGCTTACAGACAATCATAAAATTGCAAGACAAGCATATTGTTCAGAAATGATGCTGAATAAAGACGAGGATAACGATTTTTTAAGATGGTTTTATGGACTGACGAGGCATCGTTTACCACCGCCGGTGTTTATAATCGAAAAAACACCCATATCTGGTCAACTCATAATCCACATGGATACGAAGAGATTCAGCACCAGGGTCGCAAATCCCTCAATGTCTGGTGTGGTATTTTGAAAAGCCAAGTGATTGGACCAATTTTCTTTGAGGGTTCTTTAGCAGGAGATAGGTATTTGCAGTTTTTAAACAATGAAATTGAAGATCTGTTGGAAAACCTCCCACTCAGGCAGTATAATGAATTGATCTGGCATCAGGATGGCGCGCTACCTCATCAAGTTATGCCCGTACGGCATCACTTGAATGATCGTTATCATACGTGGATCGGAAAATTTGGAACAGTGGAATGGCCCCCGAATAGTTCAGATTTAACACCTTTAGATAAACTTCCTATGGAACTATTTGAAGAATGAAGTGTATAAGGAAATAAGTAAAAATATGGCTGATTTGAGAGTAAGAATTTTGGAAGGCATTAACATATTGAACAATCATTTGTTTCATCTGGTATAATTTTCTGGAAGTTCAGAACAAACCCTATACAACTTTTGCATCCGAAGTTTTTTTCTATCTTCAATGAAGCAGTTTAAATATACGGAATGACCCTGTACCAGTACTCCTCACAGACCGCGGGGTAAGTGATCACTATAGGACTAAGTGCCCTGAGCAGACGAACCGACCAAAGTTTGACGGCGTTCTGTATAGCACCAGAAAGGTAGCTTAGAATGTGTGCCTTCTGCCTTATCACGGCTTGCTTCAATTTTCTGGATTTCCGAGAGCAGCGTATGTCGTGTGCCTCCTAGGGGCCGATTATCAGGATGACCAATTCTACAGAATGGTCTGGATAGAGCCTGCGGAGTTCGAAGAGAAGATCTCGAAATTTAGTCCGTTTTGCCTCCTCCTTCAAAACGATGTTCGGTTCGGCTGGCGCCTAAAACTCAATAACGAACATCGCTTTGGTTTGATGGTCGAGGAGGACTACATCAGGCTTGTTAGCCTATATTTGCCTGAGGGTGGGGAATGAGAAAATCCAATAAATTTTGCACCATTCATTCTCTACAACGGATACAATATTCCCAAAGCATAAGGCCATAAGGCAGCACTGGGGTATATTCCGTAAG